>WJEZ01000667.1:0-24646 GCA_009869925.1 Thalassaphorura encarpata
TCAGCGCTCCGAAGATTTTCAAAAGCTCATTCAGTATGGGCTAGATGAAAGGGTCGCCGCTAAATTGGACGACATTTATAATACAGGTATTGCTATCACTCGTAAGCTCAAGAGTGTAGAAAAGTTTTGCTGAAATTCATTAACTGATGACCCAATCAACTTTACATCTTGAGAGCATTTTTGTGATTTGATTTAAGGAGGTCACCGTTTTTGCGCAGTAGAAAGAAAGCAGGTTAAAGTATTTATTTCTGGAAATTTCCAGCAGCTACTGAGTTACTTGTAAGGAAAGAACGACCTTCTCGTTCCATGGATCCTTCATTTTATCATTCAATCAATCTAGTAAATTATCATCCAATCATAATCAGTCTCCATTTGTCGATGTAAATTGCTCAAAGAAGGAATGTTCCACGTAGGTGTTGTTCAATAAGGTAGAATAATTGAGTTCTGTGAAAATTAGACTTATTGTCAAGCAATGAATTACAAATTATAGGGTGACGAGAGGAACACTTTCTTATTTTACCTTTTTGACACAGGTTTCTATTTGCTCCTGAGAAACACACTAGCAGCTTTGATATAAAAATGCCGAGCTTACCCTTCTTAATCTTAAGTCTTCCTAGTGACTTCGTTTCTTCAACTTTCTCCAGCTTAAATCCTCTATTTCAACAAAATAAAAATAGATATTAATTTGAAATCTTAGGAAAACTAGCCCATAGTGACCTGGATGAGAGAGCGTTGGACGCTCTTAAGGAGTTTCCTGCAGACGGAGCTCTGACGGGTATGTCTTTTTTTTGGCTTATTTTCTTTTTGTCCACTAGCAATGTATTACCCCAATTCGATTATTGGTCATTATTTCTTCAATTCATTTCTATTTTTTAGTGCTGAAGCAGTTCCTTGACTCAAATTTGGAACATGTGTCTAACAAGTCGGCCTACCTCTGTGGCGTAATGAAAACCTATAGGCAGAAATCCCGGTCCGGTCAATCTAATACTCCTACAGTTCCAAGGTAAACAAACTTGATCTTTTGGTTTTCAATTGAATCTTCTATAGTGCGAATTACTGCAATGGTATTAATAGCTAGAGCTTTAGATATACCTGTAACTATTTTGTTAGCTTCCGGTACTGTTTGTTTAAGTTTTGAAAAGGCCGAAGTACTGTCCAGTCGTGAAATTGAGTATCGAATTACCAATTTCTTCACAATGGGATATCTAATTTCATTTGTATTTCGCTTTCAACATGGACTTGACTTGTTCCAATTTTGATTTGAGAGCCAAGGTCATTTTTCCCATCATTTTTCAGGCAATTTAAAAATGTTTTTAGACTTGAAATGGTGATGATGGTGGATTAGTTTACCTTAGAAACCAAATCCGTGCCATTAAATTCGTTTGTATGCCAATGAGTAAATAGTCGAAAGTTTTGTTTTCATGATCACCGGGTTCCATTCATTTTTGGGCACGAGTTACAAATACTTGTATTGTAATTTGATTCGAAATTCCAAAAGAATTGAGTGATTGAGGTTGAACAATTTTCTTGCGAGTTTTCTACAAAATTGGAGTATAATTCTTCTAGAAACGGAATAAGTTAAATAAGGACTAGTAGTGATCATGGCTAGTAGGTGGGTCATAACATATTTATTTCATATTTTAATAGTTTTCAGATTGTTTTATTTTTCTTGGTACTTTTGCGTGTGACCATATTTGGGAATTCGTAGAGTATATAGATAATGGTTTTGTTTATTCGGTCAATTTTGTCGGGTTAACTGTTAAGAGCTTAGCGATGGAATTTTGAGAATCGAAGTTAACATTTTTGTGATTTCGGATTTTCAGTACAGCGAAAGGTCCCGATGAAGCCAAAATTAAGGCTATCCTTGACAGGACTGGCTATAGCTTAGATGTAACAACAGGTCAAAGAAAGTATGCCATCCCAGTCTGGGACGGCACACCTCCTGGGAACGGGTGTGAAGTAAGCATTGGTCCACATTTGTTCTACTTTACAAAGCATTTGGACAATTCCATTGTAGATTGTCGAATGTTTAGGTTTTCTGTGGAAAGATCCCAAAGGATATGTACGAAGACGATTTGATCCCTCTGTTCGAAAAATGTGGTCCGATCTGGGTATGACTTCATTACTTTTTACGGCGTGGACTACAGTAGTTAATATTGTGCTGATTCAATTTTTAGGATCTTAGACTTATGATGGACCCTATGACAGGACTGAACCGAGGTTATGCCTTCGTAACATTTACTAATCGAGAAGGTGCTCAAGAAGGTGTAAGACAGGTACGGTACTGATGCAGCTTATAAGAAAAAATTTCGCGAGTTCTTTTCTTGAGTCATTAAAAGACAAATTCTTAAAATCAATTCAAAGTAGGAGTATTTAACTAGTAAATTCGAATTATTCATTCGTCGTTAGTTTCATTTTCTTGAGATTTTTAGTCAAACTAGTCGATTTGGGGAATTTTATGTTGAGTTTCTTTTTATTTTTTAGTTGAACGATTTCGAGATAAGGAAAGGGAAAAAGATCGGGGTAACAATTTCATACAATAATCATCGGCTGTTTGTTGGGAACATTCCGAAGAACAGGGATCATGATGAACTCTTTGAGGAGTTTTCGAAACATGCGCGTAAGTGTTGCCTTTGCTTGGAAAATTAGTATGAATTTTACTCCCAGTCTATTGTAATTGCTGAATTGCTCAGATTATCCGAGACTAGAATTTTAATTTCAAGGACTTGAGATTAATAGGCGATTTAATCCGGTATGTTTAGCTGGCCTGACCGAGGTCATCATCTACAGCTCACCTGATGATCGAAAGAAGAACCGAGGTTTTTGTTTCTTGGAGTACGAGTCTCACAAAGCGGCCTCACTAGCCAAACGGCGTCTTGGAACGTCCAGAGTCAAAGTCTGGGGCTGCGACATCATTGTTGATTGGGCAGACCCACAAGAAGAACCTGATGATGAGATTAGTAAGGAAATCATTTACTTGACATAGCTTTACGTATTTTCTTGAGTCGCTATCTCAAACAATGTCAAAAGTCATTTTTCCCTCGATAAGTCTTCGTCACAGCTAATTTTCAGTTTTTCTCGTATGATTAGAACCATAGGAACATTTTTATAATTCAATTTATTTTCAATTCCAGTGTCCAAAGTGAAGGTATTGTACGTCCGAAATCTAACTCAGGAAGTCACTGAAGATCAACTGAAAGAGTCTTTCGAAGTTCATGGACGCATTGATCGTGTCAAGAAAATCAAGGTACTTTCAAGTATTCCTTTTGTCAGAAATTCCTGTCACTTCACTTAAGTTATGAATTAAGGATTTGAAAATTTATTAAATGAATATAAACTTATTTTTCCAGGACTACGCCTTTGTCCATTTTGAGGATCGAGACTCAGCAGTGAAAGCCTTGAACGAAGTTAAACGGGAAGGATGTTGGTGGCTCTCACATCGAAATTTCATTGGCAAAACCCCCGTCTGACAAAAAGAAAAAGGAAGAAGTTTTGAGAGCCAGAGAACGACGAATGATGCAAATGATGAGCCAACGTCCACCGTAAATTGCTTCCTTCTTGTCTAACCAAATCCATTGCAGTTTCTCAATCTCTGACAAACATTATTTTATATTTCAGAATTATTCCACCAATGCCGATTCGTGGAGGACGTGGTGGACTCAGACCAATGGGTCGTGGTGATTTTGGTAAGATATATATGAATAATCTTATTTTTAGTAGTTACTCCAGATGTTTGTTGAACACTCAGCACATGAAGTGTTTTTGGTACGGCTGCTCGAATACTAAATTAGAAATATTATATTTTTTGTTTGCTTTACTTTTTACTCCAATAAGCTTCTTCCTTTGCTGTATTTATGTTCAACATTTGGTTTGATTCTTGCTTTGCTTGCTTTTACCACTACTTATTGCGTTTTTTTTAGTTAGTTTGAGAACTGAGTTGAGAGTGTGTAGGATCCTTCCTTGAAATGAAAGTACTCATGATGGCCTACAATTGAAAAAATACTGTAATATATAATTCACAGAATATGACAATTACGATTATTACGGCTATGGATCGTATCAGGCGGACCCACATCATTTCTATGATCCTGACTTTTATCGCCTTGATGAATTTTACTACGATTTTGGGTCTCCTGCTTCTGCCGTATTTTCACCAGCTCTTCAATCTTCATCCTCACCCAATCTTCGAGGTCGAAATCAACCCAAGACACGGCAGACGGTGCGTTCCTCACTATATTAAGTAGGAAATAGTTGATGCTGGAGCTTCGATTGAGCATTCCACTTCATTTTGTTCTGGAATCGGAACGATCGCGATCGCACCAACTACTTCTTGGTTTCCCTTTAGTGAATTCATATATACTTGTGATTGCTGTTATTTGAGAGATTTGAACTTCCAGGACCAACTATCCTTCTGAACATAATTTGAATTATTCACATGATTAGATCATATTTATAGTTCAATCCTTGCTTGGATTTTAGAATTCAGCAAACTGGTCATATCAGTTTTCCCAGCTTAATAAAAGGAAAAGTTTACTTTAAAGAACGAAGGCATTTTAGAAGACATTAAGACATAAATAAACTTGTAGCCTCATTGCACTCGCTAGATTCGCCAAATATAGATTTTACAGTCACTGCTCAGCTTTACACGAAATCTTGCGACCTAACCATGACTGCCTTTCCACTATTACTATAATATTAAACTAAAACCAAATGCTTTTGTATATTTGTCCCGCTTACGGATTGGTCGGGTGGGGTTTGAAAGTTAATGGATAATTATTGCAATCCGTACGTATCAATAAATGTATTGGGGTGACTAATCTCGCACAGCTGTGCCGATCAGAATGTATGAACGTAGGATACTATTTTCTAACGAAAGGAGATGTAATAATGATTTTATTTTTGCAGCTTGGGCGTGGCCCTGGGGTGATGGGGCGTGGGCGAGGAGCGGTAATGGGAATGGGGCAAATCGATGGGTCGATGGGACGGGGGATGCTTGGAATGGGGGGAATGCGAGTGGGTGGAGCACTGCGTTCCGTGGGACAGGAGGACCTGCCACCATTCCGTGGTCATGGAGTGCGCCCGGGAGGCCGAGCTATGGGACCGGGAATGGTTGGCGCCCCACAGATCAACGGCAACCGAAGCAACAACAGCAACAGCAGCAACAACAAAGGAGTCAGGCCAAATGACTCCAACAACATGCCAACAACCCTTCTCATCAAGTGAGAACTTTATTTACCATCAATCATCCTAAATGAAGAGCATGCTGAAAAGAGGATAATATCTAATTATAAAAAAATTTACTTGTTGAATTCTAAGAATCAAGATTGACGTACAATACATAAAGTTATATATTATACTATTATACACGTAACCCCTACAAACTCTTACTGAAATGACTTTGCTAAAACCTCTCCGAGAACCTTCGTGCATTTAGGTTTTATCGGAGTCATTTACCTACAAAACATTAATATAGTGACGACCTAAAAGATGCTATGACAGAATAATATATATTTTTTCTTATTGCTATTACGAAAATACACGTGGTATCGTATTGTATTTATATACAAAATATATATACAGAATACTATACAGTATCACGCGACACGACAAAAGATAAAAAGAAATCTTTTTGTTGTCGAAAAGAAAAGTAAGGACTGGAAAGGGTTCGGTTCGGACGAGAACGGGGTTAAGAATTTATGCATGTAAGGCTTTGCACACGCTCCCAATGATCATGCATTCATTACATACTATTATTGCTGCAAATTCTGTACTCTTAATGACGACAGTAATTTCTAGACGAATTAGATTGAACGAACGTTTCAAAAAATTGCTTAGGCTCGCTCCGTGCATGTAAATTTTATAAAAATCCAAATCACGAAGTTATCAAAAAACTACAAGCACCAGCTTCTTTGACTTGAATTAAAATAATTGAGTTTTGTTTTGCTTAAGTTTCTCATAATGTTTCAAAAATCAAAAAAATGGGCTTCAATTTATGGTAAAGGCATGTAAAGTAAAAAAAATCTAGGCTAAACATTATTCTAAAATAGAAGCTAAATAATATTTGAAAAATCTGGAAAAAAATGTCGACTTAAGTACAGAAGAAAGTTGAAAAAATGCATTTGACTCTTCCTTCTTATACGTACATTACATACAATAATTATGAATAATAACAGGATTTAATTTAATTAAAGGATAAATGGTGAATTGGAAATTTGTAGTTGCAAGGGTTTAGTCACAGGTCACAGATTTATAGTTACAGTTTACACTACTATGGATTAGATTTATAATTGAGAGAATATGATTACGCTAACAATACGCATGTTAAAAATCTAGTTTAATATTAATTCACTCATTGATTGATTACTGGGAAGATCGGTCGGTTGAGCAGTTCTGTCTTTATGTATAGGATTTATGAACATGGTGATTTATGTTTTAAAAATTTGTTTGTTCTGTTGAAGGGTTCGAAAGCGAAAACGGTGTTCTACTATTGTTGTTAACTAAAACTATAAACTGGGCTCTAAAATCAAGAAATGAAAAAACTATTTAATTGTTTGTTTTTGTGTACCTCGATTTAAAAGGAAAGATCAATATTAAACACGAGCGTAGCACAGGAATAATTAGACGAAGGGAGGTTTGAGAATTTAAGATCATGATGTATTGTTGTTGAGACGTGGGTGGGATTGGGAATGAATTGGAGAGATGAGGGAATGGACCAGTCAATCACCAACCCCTGCCTGACTTTCTTTTTTATCAAAGATAAGGAGAGAATCCAAGGGGTTGGTGTATTGACTGGGCTAATTACAAGGATGGCAAGAAAATAAAACACACATGTGTAACCCATTTGTGTACAGTCCTTCATTCATTTTAGTTTATTTGTTTTAATTTTTAATTTGTATTGTATGTTTATGACAAGTTGAGAAGCATTTTAGAAGCTTTTGAGTTTTTAAATTTTCATCACATTTACATTTAACGAAGGATTTCAGCGTGTTTCATATTTGTTGAGACTTGTCATCGCTCGTTTACTTGGTTTTGGAATCCTCTTGACGAACGAGGTTCTTATTCACACAAGGAGTTGAGGAATTATTGTTCTGGTCGGCGGGTTTCACATTTTCATCCTTATTAGCACCAGAATTGCTGGTCTCACTTGATTTTGGAGTGGGTCCGCACTTTGCACGCCAGTTATTGTCCTCATCAACACTCCCAATTCCACGGACAGATGGACTGCCAAATAATCCTTGAGTACTGTTAGATGCTCGTCGCACCCATGACTGAGATGACTAGAGCAAAAATTCATATATTGACAGAACCACTGATGTATTATATGTTAATTTTTATTAGTACATACCGGTGGTACAGCAGTAGTTGGATTTGAAAGTCGAAGCATTGGATTCTGCCTTGGTCGAACGTCTCCAGTTTGATGCCAATCGTCCGAATGTGGTAGTTGCTGTGACCTGGAGTAGTTATCACAGGAATATCTTGGATGCAAGTAAGGGCAGAAAGGGTAGAAATCAATCATGGGATCTGGGAATTGACTCTGGCTGTGGCTACACCAAGGGCCCCATGGCTCATCTGAGAAAATGTCAGGGTTTAAGTTAAGAATTCTTAATTTTACGGTGAGTAAAATGTAGCAGTAGTACTGAAATCGCCACGTCCGGCTGCCATTCCATTGCAATTTTGACAATTTGGATGAAATCCCGGCGGCATCATTCCTGAAGGGTTATGACGAAGAGACACACCGGATGGTGGAGACATTCTTCGAGGTTCTGGAGCCCTGCTTAGAAAAAACAAATTAGGATTTTCAACTAATTTAAGCAACCGTTTCACTTTTACCTTGGGTTTTGAGTCAACAATTGCATGGTTCGACGCTCTCGAGCTCGAAGCACACCTTCCCGTTTTTTCTTGTCTGTCGGTGGCTTGGCCCAAGTCACTTCAATATTTGTACCACAAAGGAATTGACCATTCAACCCATTCAAAGCTCTGTTTGCACCCTCACGATCTTGGAAATGAATGAAGGCATAGTCCTGTCCAAATCAAATGAAATTAAGTGTAAGTGTCAAACATGCAATGTTTATAGTGTAATGGAAAAAACCTTAATCTTTTTGACACGCTCGACACATCCGTACAATTGAAAAAGTACCCGGAGACGTTCCTGGCTCACGTAAGATGTCAAATTGCGAACATACAAAACTTTCACTTGTGACACTAGGATTGAAAGAGAAATTAATTAAACCAAGCCTAATACATGAAAAAATGTCCTTACTAATCTCATCGTCTGGTTCTTCCATGGGATCAGCCCAATCCACCAATATGTCACATCCCCAGAATCTGTTTCCGGAAGTGAAAAGTTTCTTTTTGGCCAAGTAAGCCTGTTTATGAGTCGCGTATTCCAAGAAACAAAATCCACGATTCTTTTTCCTCTCATCTGGTGAATTGTACACGATCACGTCAACCAGTCCATCTAAAAACAGCACATGAAAGAAAAGTTTTTGTCAGATCTTTTTCCTGTCATTTCAAACAAAACGAATTCATTTCAAAGAGTCACGCACCCGTACGTCGGGAAAACTCTTCCATCAATTCCTCTCGTCCTTTGACCTTTGGAATATTTCCGACAAAAAGACGTACTTTTGGTTTGCACAATGTAACAGTCAAACATTTTCCAGGGCGGATTTGATAATTGTCCAACTAGAAAAGACACGATTAAGGTTAATTATATTCATAAATTGGAAATTTTGATGATTTTCTAACATTTCGAGCCGCAGTTCTAGCAATGGCTTGTTCCATGTATTTTACAAAGGCATATCCACGACTTTTCAATGTGACGGGATTAATCATGAGTCGCAAATCCCAAATTTGTCCAAACTGAGAAAATATTGGGAGCAATTCGCCCTCAAAGATGTCTCTTGGGATTTTCCCACAGAATACCTGAAAATTAATTTTAATTTCAGGGCTGCTTCTAAAGTTTAGATTTTTAGCTAGCCTCCTTACCTCACAATCTTGACCAGGAATAGTTCCAGAATAATTTTCACTGCGGACAATTCCGATCCTTCGTTGGCGCGGAGTGATTTCGACAGTATTTCCATCGATCACGACAACCTGTACAGATTTCGACTTTCGTGCCTGGGGTTGGGGTTGGGGATGGGGCTGAGTACTGCGACTGCGATATCTAAAATACATGGATTCATAAAATGATATTGAAACCTTGAATTTCCTTAACTCCCTACAATCTTGACAATTTACCTTCCACTATCACCTTCACCACCGAAACCCAAATCAAAATCTGAATCCGTCTGGTGAAAGTAGTACGGCGGTGGTTGGTAAAAAGTAGTCATTCTCTTAACGTTTTTTCTAAGCGCAGGCGGTCAGGATAGTCGACCTTTGAAAATCACGCAAAAATTTTGCCAATTTACTTTTGACGCTGGAATGAAGATGAGGAATTCTTCTGCCTGGCATGGATTTGCACACATTTCATTTTGTTTGTATAATTTTCAAAGTATTTTGGTCTCCACGGGTGCTAGAATTTTTGTAAAAGACTAAAATGAGTTGAATTCTGAATATTCAATCAATAAGTATGCAACAATAAACATTCCTTTTCAAGATAATCGTACGCTGCGCTCAAAACTGATTATCAATTTCACCCAGACTTCTTAACGACCAAATTTCTAGTGGTCCTTCGTTTATGTCTGGCAGGTTAATTTAGTTAGAGTATTCTTGTACAGAAGTTAATAAATATTTATTGCTCCCAGACCAGGTTGTCCATTTTTCGTTGAATAATAAAACAAGAGAAAATCCTAGCCGTTCGTGATCGTGGCGTGACAGTCAGGGCATTGCGTAGCGTTAGCGTTACATTAGAGTGCCTCAGCCTAGTTTCTGCAAAGCACTTGGTTATAGACATAATGTATCGTAAAGACTAGAGTTTAGCAAGGTTTGTTCCTTCCTTTTACGATAATGTCAAAGAATGAAGAGATCAGAGAGCACCAGCGGCGGAAAGAGAAAAATGTACTCTCTCGTTTGTTTCCTTTAATATTTAATGTTTTCGTGTTCTCTTGTACCCTTCTGTCAAGTCTTGCTTCAGGTACAATAAATTCTGAACACATCTCCATTTCATTATTTCTTAGTACCTTCATCCATTTTTTTTTCTTTTAAGGTTGAATCATTCACTCAAGATTGAATGGAGATTCTTCAGTAGTAGCGTTTTCTTGTAATTTTAGCCAAAGGAAATCCTTCAGTTTATCATGAATTTTTTAACCTTCACGATCTTTGTGTGTGTGTTTAATTTCCTTTCGATATTCTTTAAGTAATGAATTAAGGCGATGAATCGTGTCCTAACTCCTAAGGCACCAACTCAGTATAAGACGACAAACCCTTTTCGTTGCTGTTTTTAGCTACAATTATATTTAGAAAAAGAAAGGTGGTTGTGAACTCGAGTTAGGTAGGGGTGGAACCGTCAGACAAAGGAATCCGTACAGTCTAGTAAAACTTCACAGTTTGGTTAAATCAAATTATTCCAAAATGCCACCAAGAGTGGAAACCGCCAAAGAGAAGGTAAGGAAATTTGTAAATAATTAAATTACATTCTATTCAAAATTATTTAATGAGCAATCTTGTTTCTTACTTTCAAATTTTCCTTATACTGCGAATTTAATGTCAATATTGTAATTATGTAGGAGGATCGCTTAAAACGTGAGGAATACATCCCGGATATCGAAACACTACCTTCCTCCCTCATGGACGCAGGAACAAAAGATTTATTTTTCTACAATGAAGCTGGGTGCTTTGACACGAAGCTCTATAGAGGTTTTGTTGGAAGATATAGAGTGCGCGTATCAGGTCAAGGAAGGAATGTCCATGCCTAAACTAGTTCACATTGCTTATACTGTAAGTTCTATTTTTTTAAATTAGTTGACAAGCACGTCAATAATAGTGTTTTTCAACTTGTAAAAAGTGTAATGAAATTTCTGACCTGGTATTACAAAAATATTATTTGCCTTCTTCATTGTAGACGTTGGAGATAGGAAAGATCAAGTTGGCGATTGAGTTGAATATTCTCAACCTAAACATCCACATAGATAATTTGGAGATGAATGATCATGTCGATGTGTTTGAACCGGATTTGGAAGATTACTTCGTTCGTTCCGAACGTGGGCCAGGGTAGATTTGTGGTAGTACAAAATTCATCAAGTGAACGTAAAAGATAAATTTAAAATTGGGGTAGATTTTATACGCTTTTCTATTTCCAATGTAACTGATCAACATCATTTGCGTCTTATGGAAAGTAAGCCGTAAATAAGTGTAATGCTGTGAAAATGTGCTTCAATTTTATTTAACTATGAGATTAGATTAAAACTAAAGAAGAGGAGTGCGTACATGAACTACTTTTAATAAATTAAATTCAAAATTAAACTTTCCCTAATTCTCTATACACTTTTTCTAAAGTTATTTATTATCTTGAGAGACTGGGCCAATGGAATTTTGGTTCATCGGAATGTTTACATTGTCTACTTTTTGCGTGAAACCATGTAGAATGTCATTATTTTTTTCCTCGCAACAAAATGAGCTCCCGGATCCAGAGGTACTTGTTTGTATTTGTATTTTGTATGCAAACATTGTGAACAAAAACTCAAGAAGGACGAGTTCAGTCAAACGCAGAAATGTACGTGGTAGTTGTTAAGAAAAGGGCAGAAAAGGAAGTAGAGTTTTCAAATCGTGTAAAAGTAGAGTCTCCAGGGTTCCATTCGAAGTGCCATACTTGTCCGATTTGCATCGTCGGCAGAGCCCCTTGCCTCCCCTACTTAACTCTGCATGATATATCTTCAAATCTGTGTTTTACGACTTTTCTTTTCTGAAATCAATCAATTTTTAACCTCTCGTCCTCACGTTTTTAACTAGGTACGTGTCAGAGTGAGTAGTAAAAAGAAAAAGTTGGTAGGTTTAGTCATGGAAAGGAATTTGGCAAAACTTTCTTTTTCAAAAAGAGTTTGCAAGTTTCTCCAAGTCAGGCAGATTTTACGTTGTCCAGCATTCAAGACTAGGAAGAAAATATTTTCGACTTTATTATGGCTTGGTATCCAAAATGGTTTAGTTTTAATTGGTCCTTTTTAAGACGAAGATTCCTCACGCCACATTTAGGAACAGTATAGTACGTTAAACATTTTATAAACCAATTGTCTCGATTTAACTGCTGGTAATGTGAGGTCGTAATTGCCAAGTTTAAAGTTCTTAATTTCTAAAAGCCTATTAATCAGAAGAAGCTAGGGCTATTCAGCTACGCGCTAATCTCAAGCCTTTTCTTGCAATTGCCATTACTACCTCCCACATTTACGGACTCTACTCGACTCGACTCAGCCAGCTTATCTCATTTCTTCTCTATTTTCTTCGCTAAGAGAAAGAAAATGTTTTCTTCTTACTCCTTCTTCTCAAGTAATATAATTACTAACGTCAAAATTGAAAAACTTCCTTTACAATGTGGGAGGAGGAGAAATACTAAAGAAACACTCATGGTACTAGGGCTCCCTATCTCTCAGAATGAATGAAAGTGAATTTTCTCTTGGGTAAAGTCATCTTTCTGCGTCTCTTTCCTAATGTCTTTTACTGAGTGCGTTTTCCTGGAGTGGAGAAATTACCAACAGAATAATCGTTCCTGGGCAAGGCTGACAAGGGAGTTTCCGCGAATGTTACAACGTGATTTTTCCACTAGAAAGCAAAATCAAACAATTTTAATTGTCGTGAGGTCACGCAAGTTCAAAATTCTATGGAATTTTACACAATTCATTGCAATCAAGAGTCAGGTGAAAGTCTATGACGGCTATCTATATAATGCCACATATAAAAGAGGGTGACATCCGTAAAAAATCCCTTGTCACGTTGTTAGGTCTCTTCGGGTCGTCATTGTCAGGGAGGGCAAGGCCTTGATGGCCTCCGAGCACCCATTCATTCCAGAAGAGAAACGATTTGCGGGAAACTGAGGATTGCCGTTTGCCATTACCATACTTAAGTTGTTTCTTTTATCATGTCGTCTCCAGCCATCTAGTTATTAAGCTACCTTGTGCCGTGACCGTGCTATGCCTTCCGATTTGGGGTTCAGTTCATTCTGCTCTGGAAAAGTTCATGTAGCGTGAAAATGTATAACAAGTTACTATTCATTGGAATAATTCTCGACCCAATGCCTTTTCCTCCTCTTCATAAGATAAATTGGTGTATGTTATGCTAAAGGAAGAGAGGAAAGGAAGTGGAATTATTAGATTTTCCTCCAGAATCGACGTAATTTAGATCCCATCCTTTTACGTTCCTTTCCGTTCCGTTCCGTGCAGTAATGCTTGAACCAGACAGAGGCAGATGCATTCTATTCTAGGGAGAAATGAGAATGAAAATGCAATAAATATGTTAAGTAGGCCCAGACCCACACATAACACACACACACAAACACGAGGGAGAAAGAGGAAGAAGTTTATGGAAAGGGAATTGCATTGCATTGCGAAAATACTCTAGAGTGTCACAGGTTGTGTTTTATTCAAAAGGAAAGTGGGGAGAAAGGTAAGGAGGTTACTAGGAGTTGCTTTCCCCTTCCACCTTTCCCATCAGTTCATTAAAATGTCAAGGAATGAAATGGGAACGAACTTTAACTCTTAGCTTCCCTTACGCTTTATCCTTTTTCACAAATTGGAAGGACACACGCAACCCCTTACTACTACTTACATTAAGAGATTCTCATGTTCTTGCCTTGTTTTATGAGGAAGAAAATAAGGTCAAATGGTTAAAGTGCTTTATTTGTCCGCAGATACTAGCTCAGATCTGAAAATGTTACATGAGCTCATTCAGGTCTTATAACTTGTGGGAAATCTTTGGAAATCTGTCATCGTTGACCTTTACAGAGATTAAAGGCTGATAGATGGCTAAGCTGACCTTTTAAAGATTTTCATCGAAAGCCGAGTCATTCATCATTTCAGCCGAATATTTTAGTGATACTTCAACTCGAGAAGATCTTTTAATTCTATTATTATGTAATGTGTAAATGACAAATTCTTGACAGACTTTGTATTACAGTATTCCAAAATTAGACAGGTATCAGCCAGAATGCTAATTTCAATTGAAAGCTCATAGGATTTCCTATTTTCAACAAATAGCACTCATTGTTTTCTAGTTTCTAGTCAGTCGCTTCTTTAGTCAGTTTGCGTACAATTAATCGACGCAGGAAATCCTTCCTAGGTTTAAAACTTTTCGAGAGGGTTTAAAGGTGAGGCTGACGCTTACGCTTACGCCTACGCTTAGCTCTACGAATGAACGAGGTGGAAGCCATAGCCACAGCCAATGCCAATAATGCCAATGGATGAGAATCACGCGAGCAAAGTAAAGTAATCTTCATCCAGATCCAAGGCAGAAGCAAAGCACAGCACCCGCATTCACATTTCCATTTGGAAGAAGGGATGAAGAGAAGAGTAGTCGTAGTAGTAACTTATCCAAAATCCTATCCTGAGCCAAATTCCTATTTCAGACTAAACTTGACAGATGTGTGCTGTGCTGTGCCGTAGTCTCCTCTTGGTTGGATGATTTTGCAAGTATCCGATCCGCTTGTCCCTATACATGTGTGTGTATGTGTTATATTTATGCAGACCGACTGACTGACTCCTCATGTATTATTCACTTGATTAGATCCATACCTTTCTCCTCCTTTACCTCATCTCGTGGTAGGCAGAGTTTGGGAGGTGTAAATTCAATTTGGGTGAGGAGGAGAGAATGAGCCCTCCACGTGTGACATGGACAAAATACGTACAAGAGAAGAGAAAGTGTAGAGGGAAAAGAGCTATGGCTAGGCTACTTGAGTTGAGCAACTTAATTCAACTCTTCCCTCTGCCTCAATTGCACCATGTTATGTCATCCTAGTCAGTGGCCCAAGTCCATACTGATGGCGAGTGAGTGAGTGACTCTGGCTGCTACCTCCTATTCCCAATCCAACTTTCTCCGCTCCTTTCTCTTTCCCACTAATAAGTTCTATTTGGTTCAAAACTCCAATCGACCAACACTTTGAACGTGAACTGAACATTATTCCCCATATGAGCGCAATGGCGTGAGAAAGGGGAAACCACAAAACCTCCGCTACGTGATATTTTCCTGTCGACAATTGCTACTTTTACCCCAAATCGGAAAATGTCCCTAGGGCTGATATGCTTGGCGCGATAAAAGCTTGAAATGATTTCCCGTAGAAATCTAAAGGAAACATTTATACTTGTCCCTTGGAGGCAAATTTGGGAAAGCCGGTAAATTGCTTTCACTCACATTACCAGTTTCACCTGAAGGCTTTACAGTTTGATGAAACTATCACGTAGGGCTAATCCAAAGAATCACATTTCCTTAGTGTTTAAATACAATTCAAAATGTCAGCAATTTCTCTGAGATTAATTGCCAAGGGTGTGAAAAATAGGAAGGAAGGGAATCTTTTGGCTGGCAACCCCGCCCAAAATCCTATCCTTCAGGCTCTATTCCCACAAGATGAAGAGAGTTGAGTTTATAATCAGAACGATGAGAGGGAGGACGAAGGATGCCAATGGCTTTGGCTTTGGCTTGGGCAAATCTTCCTTGAGAGTGAAAGAGTTTCCTTGCTGCTGCTGCTTATGGATGAAGTCGAAGGAGAGGAAATGAGTTTTCGCACGCCCCAAAAGAAAAACGAACTCTGAGAGTTTCTCAGACCAGAAGTCTCGTCTCGTCTCAGATGGGTTGAGATACCGTGCCGTGGTGGTGCCAATGGCATGGAATTGAGCAACACATCCATAGCATAGGCATGGCATTACATGGCACAAGGCAGGTTTTCTCCAAATTTCTAAAATTACACACTCACTCATATGGCTTGGCTGGCTCATGTGAACTTCTGTGCCAAAGCAAGGCAAGGCGTAGAATTGAATGAATACGGAGGAGACTTTATCTTATGAGAAAACTCGTTACACGTAAACACTTAGTTGACTCCCATTAAGTTATGCTGCGTTACTTAGCATTAGCTCAGAGATTAGGTGTCTCATTTTGTGTGGAGCATAGCATAGCATAGCATGGCAATCTTCACACTCTTTGAGTTTCGTCCTGTGCCAAGGGATTCCTTCCAATCTCATTACTCTGCCTTGGAAATAAACATAAGCCTCAAGTCACACGACAGCTTAAATCTGAAATCCTATCCTTTGACTCAGTCAGAGTCAGACCGTGAAGAAATTGTGGTCTGAGGTCTCAGAACTGATTTAAGGGTGACAGAAGAAAACAAATCGGAGGATAATTTGAGTATAAATTTTCCCTAGAGCCTGACTAAAAGAAATACAAAAAATTCTTTGAAAAATTATAATTTTAGATAGAAAATCGTTCCAACAGCAATGGAAATGAAAATAGGATTTCCCATCCAGTCCATTTCTTTCCACTATTGTTCGGGAAAAACTCTCACAAAATAACTCGACTAACTTTTTGGTTGTCCACGAAAACTTTTGCCATTACACAAATCGTGTTAGGCACTTTTAGCACCTTGTGTCCTCCCTATTTAGTTCCCATTTCCACACTCTAACCCAGGATAAATTCAATTTTGATAAACATCATAAAATTCGACTACCTTCCTTGAGACATTCTTTCCATTCCTTGTCCTGTACTTGCTATCCTGTGGTATTTTTATTGTAACTAATTTGATTTAGATAAAAAATGAAAGCGTTTTTCTTCACACAAGACGAATATGACTTGTGTAATGGCTAAAGTTTTACTTCACCATTAGCTCGCTATGTCACTTACTACCTTTTGAGGGTTTTTGGAAAGTTTTACCCACAATTTATCTGTGGAGACAAACTTTACTAGTCTGGATTCCGAACGAATACGTATTTATTGAGAAGAGCATCTATCTATCTGTTCTGCTTTTGCTTTTGCCTTGGCTATTGAATAATTAGGTAACTTGGCAGTGGTAGGTTAAGCCAACTCGTTTGAATTATTAAAACGCTCAGCTTTACTTAAGACTTGGCTTTGGCTGGTATATATCCAGATTCAACCAAACCACCAAGTGATATTATTAATGAATTGCAAATGTATTCAGAGGTTAAAGGTTAACTTGGATATGAAAATGCTAAGGTGTTCTTGCTCCTGCTTTAGGTGAAAGTGTAGTAAGCGTAGGGCGTATATATCAAAAACGTAATCATCTTCCGCATGCAAATGCCCTTTAAAGGAGGAAAAGAGTAAGGATTGGATGGGGAAGAAGCTAGATCACTTGATCCACACAAAGACACAATCTGAATCTCATTTGAGAGATGAAGAGGTTTTAGCCTTGGCTGTAGAATGGAAATAGGAAATCTATCAAGATTCATCCTGGTTTTATTGCTGAGATCGTGTTTCCTCCTAACTTTCCCTCATTCGCTGATTTTTGCATATTCAATATTATGGAAATCATCCTTTTCAACAAAGTTTGTCTAACATAGGGTCTGATGCTGATGCTTGAATGCAAAACAAACCTGAGAGGGAAAAGAAGTCTTTAATTTCTTTCTTCCTTTTCCTTTCACCGTTTAGGGTTACATGGGTCTTCAGGACTTACGTACTTGATACTTGAATAAGAAAGAATATTCTTTCCTTCGCCAGTGCCAGTTGCTACCTTTAGGCTTGGCCAAAGCCAAAGCTCCACAGACAGGAGAGAATAAACGACAGTCTGTTTCTGTCCCACTTCATATTACTAAACCTTTTCTTTTTCTTTTCTTTCCTTCCTTGACGTGAGTCGAGTCGAGTATCTTTCCTTGGAAGAAGAAAAATACAAAAGTTTTGTGAAGCGGGAAGACAAAGTAACTGAGGCAGGATTAAGTTCAGCTCGAATATTCATGTTTTCATTCTGTCAAGGGTTTTGTGTGGTTGTAAAATTTATGATTTTATGTTTTTATCAATACAATCTTATGGCTTATGCACATCAACCTCTTTCGCTTTCCCTGTGACATCCCATTTCTACATTTCCTTCGAGGATCTTGTCCATTTGTAAATCCGGACTGGACTCGACATTTTTCTCGTCTTGGGTCACTACTCTCAAAACTAAACTAGGCTTTTCTCTCCGTTTCCAGACGAAGTACGTGCTCGTGGGTTCTTGTTCAATTTTTCTTCATTTTTTAATTGATTTTGTTACAAGTAAATTAAATATTCAATTTTCACATTGAAATTAAAAGCAGCTGTCTAAACTTGATTTTTCCTTTTATTTCGACAAAAAGTCATTTTCTTCGCTTGGGCTTGAGGAATATGCCACGGAACAATGGAATAATAAGACCCATGCCTAGAATCAAGACTTGCACATAAATCTGGTATAAAATCTAATAAAATTCACCTTGCACACTACACTTCCACCTTCTGCAATGAATTCTAAAAGATTCTCGAACACACGTCTCTCTACTCCGTACACGTTTGAATTGTATTGTGTTATTTGAATGAATAGAAGACCCCTGGATGCCCACAACAAGGAAAGAGTGGAATAAGGGATAAAAGTGAAAGAAGAAACTCAAAAAGCATGAAAGCATTGAATTTCCCTTTTTGAAATGAAAGAGAAAGAGACGCGTAGCGTGGGGCAGAAGTCGAAGTACAATGCGCTGGTTGCTCTATTACCCAACCCGGCCGAAGGAAAGCCTATTCTATTCAAATTTATTCTTCGCAACTTTGAACTCATTTTAAGAGCGAAATTGAAGCTAATTTACTTCAAAAGGAAAAGACTTTGACTTCAGCGTGCGAGGAAAGTATTATGGAAGCATAGACCGTCCAAACTCATATTCCCATTCCATTCTATTGTTTAAAAAGAAGAAAAAGACAGGAGTTTCTCCTTGGTAAGCAGCAGCAAGCCTATGATTTTGCTTTCGGCCACAATTGAAAGCCGCCTTAATGCTTTTGACTCCACGTTTTTGGACCCTAGACTACATTATAGTAGTAGTGCTCATTTGTGTACATGTACAACACATGCTATGCCATGGCATGGACTTTCTTGGGTGAATGAAGGCAGCAGGACAAGCACACCCAGAGTTTGAGTGTTGGAGAAAGTGGGGAAAGTCCCTTTAACTTCCCTATACAATGTGTGTAGTAGTAGTCGTAGTAGGTTAGGTTGTCTGGTTGTATTTTTTCCTTTTCCCGAATTCGGGGAAAAAATCAATAGGTCGTCTCCTCCTCCTCCTTCTCCGGACCGCGGATGCGGAATGGAATGGGAACAGATATGGATTCCGTGTTCAAACTCTCTTCTTACAAATTCACCTCCTCATTTCTGAGGAGAAAGAGGTTAGAGCAGCTGCCTCCCTTTTCCCTTCCTTGTTTAACACAGTCAGGCTAGACTAAGGCGAAAGGCTTATGGCCAGCAGCAGCATAGTAAACTACAGTAAAAGCAAAAGTCCGACAGAATCTCACTCGTTCGTATCCTACTCCCGAGTCGGCTCAGTCTTCTAAACCCTTTAAAGTAAACGGGCACATGCCTACATACTATAGTACAGGCAGGCACAGTCCAACATAGAGTTTGGGTCCGATTGTCGGGATTCCTTTTCTTTTTTTCTTCCCCCTATTCAAACCCATGTTAGGGAAAATACCGAACGAACGGAACAAGTTTTGGAGTGTCTCTCTCTCCGTTTGTCTGTGTGCTCACTCCTCTTTTTATTACTTAAACTTAAGTAAGTGTACTAAATGTTTGTGAGTTTAAGAGGGAAGTGATTGTGCTAAAAATGTGGCTCAGTTAATTTACAAACTCATTTGTGTGAGTGGAAAATGTGGGTGATTGTTGCAAGAGTGAAAGTCGTGAGTCCTGGCTGGAATGTTCCATTGTTTTAGAATTAGAATAAGTGGACGATTGTGTAACCATTGAACTGAAGGCTCTGGCTGAAGGTGGATTGTAAGTTTAGAGTAGAGGATATAGTAATAGGTGTTGTATTTTACACCTAACGTGACCGTGGATTCTAATTACTGCCATGTGGACTTGAGAACTGTGGATTTAAAACTTTCACTAAAGAAAAGTGGATTTCTCTGTGTCTTAATTAGTTTGTAGAAAAAGGAAGAACTTGTTCGACAGGATTTTTGAATCATCACTCACTCAGTTTGTGCTGGTCCGAAAAGAAGAACGGGGTTCAACGAAAGTATTGCTGATCTGGAATTTCTACCATTGTTGAATAATCATGTAAGTACAGATTTTGGTTTTTGTATTTAATCATTCTCAGTTCAATTGCTTACAAGGTAGTACTTAGATTTTCAAATCAAGATTTCATATCAGAAACGTCTTAATTTATCATATCGAGAATGCATTTAATAAATCTCTGTCACTGTAAAACATTCCATGCTCCGAGCTGAGGCAATGCATGAAGCGTTTGTTCTTTTTTTCTCTACAGTTAAAAACTTCAACACAATCGCACTCACAAATACAACAATTTCACGAAGAATTAGCTGCCCAAACGATCAATTCCTTAAACTAGTTTCAATAAGAAAGACGAAATTGGTTTGTAATTAGGTGGTTAGGTTACTGGAATTTTGCCGAGTTGTGCTTGCTGTCAGGTAAATGGGAAAATTTCTGAATGAACGATATAATGTCGTTTTTATGAGCAGGACATTTCGACATCGTTAGATCATGACGAACAATTCTGTTAGGCTTTTACACAGTCCTGTGATTTTTATAAACCTATTACGGCTTCACTTCCCGTACAAAAAAATAAAATTAAGGGGAAATATTACACAATACTTTCTAGGTTTGAGGGGTGTGAATAAGTTGTGGTAAGCGCCAATGCACTTACTCATCCTTTTAAAAAACCTGTTTGGTGGTGACCGATGCGAGATTGTTTTACTAAATCAATTAATTATGGATCTGTCGAAATCAATCTGAAAAATTTTAATACAGGAAATTACCTTTTGGACAGAAATGTCACTTCAAACGGTCACACAGTTTACATCAATTTTTTCTAGTATCACCTATTTTACGCGTTTGACTTTACTAACACACTCAACAAAAAATAATTTTCATATTATACCTGAATCTGTAATACAGATAGTATAAATTGCTTTGCTCTTGAAGCTTTTTGGCTGGATAAATGTTTTTAAGTTTATTTCCTGACTTATGAGTTTATCAGGAAACTAGTACCCAAGAAATAAATGTTTAAGGGATTCAATTCGTACACTGTTGTAGTAATACGAGTAAAATAAAAATTCAGAATACAAAGAAAAGAAAACTACATAGGATTGATCCAATCCAGTGAAGGGAAGCCAGTGTAGATCATACAATGGGAGGAGAAAGTACTTTCCTCAAGATTATTGCCTTGTGAAAGTAAAACTATGCGTAGGGCCATAAATTGATGAGATGATGTCACGATTCCAAAGCTTTACCAAAGAATCCTCACAATTCTTAAAAGTAAGTAAAGGAAAAGGACAGGACATGATAACCTAGCCTAGCCTAGCCACGGCCACGATGGAAGGACATTACATATCCAGTGTCTAATAATACTCGGTACTCTTCAGTCTTCACTTTATGAAATTCAACAAGGGAAGGCAAAGGCAAAATGGGTAATATAGGCCCTAGTATTGCTTGCTGAGCTGGAGACCTGCCAAATGTGTAATAGTCGTTCGTACATGTACCAAGTCATTTCCCATGCCCGCAGTCTTTTTCAACCTCGGAAGACTTGAGGCTGACCAATTTAATAAGTCAAATTACTCTGACGGTCTCAACCAACCATGGTTCGGCGACCACATGTAGTACAACCCACATCATTTGTATAAAAACCAAAACTTTTGATTTTAGGCATAGATAACGGAGGCGTAAAATTTGAAATTTAGGCTGGACATTGTTCCTACATACTCTTTTGATTATTGTCATGGACTTTTCTGAAGGATTTTTGTCAGAGTTAAGAATATTGTCCATTTTTAGCAGAAAATCTTTAACCAGTTCCTCTTACCACCCCAGCGGTCATAGCATTTTGGTAGTCTAGCCTAGATTCTTGCGAGATATAAAATTTATTGGTTCGGTTTGGTTTACGAATGCGTTTGGTGATTCCAGGATGCTCTAGTCATCCATACATTTCACAGGAATTACGTGATGTGAGTACAAAAGCCTTTGTTTACATACATTTCACTCCTGAGTTCTAATTTAATGCGTTTAAACAAAATTATTTGACAGCTCAGAAATGAGTTGACTTTCTAAAACATTCAATTGAATCGTACGTATACGATCTAAAAAGTTTAACCTTATTCAACATGTCTATGCTGGCGCAGTTGATTTTGATACAAAATTTCTTGGAGATAAATCATTAGATTTTGAAAGGGTTCTTTTTACATTACCGTATAAAGTTCAAGCTCTATTCAATTTCAACCCTGTAGCTGTATGCCTAATTGGCTATACTATGGAAGACAGACTGAGTGACAAGATGATTAATTTGTTCCTCGTGATATGCTCAATGCAATTTCTCATTTAGAGACTGACTAATGGACAAGTGTGATTCTTTCAACTAGAGAGTGACAAAGCGTAAAGTCAAAATATGAGTGAATTTATAATTACGTAACTTTTTGGAACATCTAATTAGTTAATTTTAGAAAGTGATATAACACAATTTCCCTAAGCTCGTCTCAAGACAAGATTATGAGAAGGAGAACAATTGCCACCCACCTTATGATTCATATCGTCAACATTTCATTCCCTGCTCTTTCCTTCAAATCATAATGAACAACATTAGAGGAAACTGGGAATTCTATTCACTGCTACTGCCATGCCATGGCTCTAGCTTCCTCTATGGAAGGAAGAATGAAATGAATTGCATTATTTTATCTGAATGCTAATTTGTGCTGAAGACAATCAGATTGCAGGCTTTTGTTTTCAACTCTCATTCACAAACAGACTCAACCAATTCCTTCCTGCTACTGCAGACTTTCTCCTGCGCCTAACAAACGTCACACCGTGTCCCATCCCAAGCTATAATTTATAAAATGTCACACTATCTCCAAATCTCATCTCATTTTCCTGCCTTGCCTTTCTTTTCTTTTGCATTTGCTTTTCATCTTCTTTGCTATTCCATTGATATGCAATCCTTCGTCAAAGCTCCCTTTGTCGTAAAACTAAAATATAAGGCAGGCAAAGAGAAAGTCGACCCTTCAAAAAAAGACAAAGCAAAAAGGAATGGAACGAGGCTAGGGCGTGAACGAATGAGTTGAGATTGAATTTCGATGGGATAGTATTACATAGTAGTCCATACATACATACAACATAGGAGTAATGAAATGTGTAGTGGCAGTGGCATCAAATTATACACCATGGAACTTTCTTCTTGCTTTTGCTTTGGTGAAGAATTAATGAACGTGACATACACAAAAGAAACGAAAGGCCCGTCCTGGTCCTGAATTAGGAAAGGCATGGGGAGTCAATTTTCACTCTCATCCCAGATTTAGGTTAAGCATAGGGCTCGGCTGAATTGGTTAAGTAAGGCAAGGGAATCTGAGTTTTGAAATGGGACGTGTGAACTGAGCTGAACACACTAGAAATACGTACGTACATACGAGTGACTGAACGAACCGCATCACAGGAGCAGCAATGGGAGAAATTCCTTGTGGAACCAAAAACCGAAAAGCTACGTTGCCCACCCATCGCAGTCAGTACGTACGTCTGCCTCCGGGAATGAGAGAAAATCGACTCAAATTGAACACAACTCAACGTACGTAAACTTCCTTTGGAAAGTCAAGGAAGTCCAAGTTGGAAAAACTCTTTTTTTACTTTTCTAGAATTGGGAAAAGCATTTGTTACTCACTCGAAAGTCATTAATCACCCTCCTTCATTCACTCAGCACTTGCAGTTGCAGAGCATTGGACTCAACTTCCCCTTCTTCTTCTTCTTGCTCAACTCTCTCTTGAAATAAGGTCAAGAGGAAAAGCTCATTAAGTCGTTCCCACCTTCTTCCTTAAAACTCTACCCTCGTTCTGTTCTTTCCTCCTTTGAACAAAACTAAACCACAAAGCAATATTCTTCTCACTTGGTCCGTCTTCCTTTTCCTCTTCACTTGAGTTCTTGTCTTTTGGAGAAAAGAAAAAGTGTTTTCTCCAGCCACACCACCAAGTGTCGTCCTGACTGACAATCAAGTGGGAAGTCAGGAAGCCATTTCTCTTCCTCCCTTCATGTGTAATTAGCACCGGTTTGTTTCATGTCTTAAATAATCACACAGAAGCAAAAGAGGAGAAGG
Source organism: Thalassaphorura encarpata (assembly GCA_009869925.1). NCBI lineage: Eukaryota > Metazoa > Arthropoda > Collembola > Poduromorpha > Onychiuridae > Thalassaphorura > Thalassaphorura encarpata. The sequence goes on from WJEZ01000667.1 coordinate 24,147, forward strand.
AAAACGAGGGAATTGCCTTCATTAAATCAGTTACTACATCATAGGCATAAGACATGGGCATTGTCCTCCTTATTTCCCTCGGCGAAACTCAACAACACAGGTTTCTGTTGTACAGAAGCAGCACAACATGAAATTAGTGCAAGGACTAATTGGTCTAATTAAAATTCACAACGACAACCTACACCCACTTCCTATTAGCGTTATATTTCACAGAAAATTTAATATCACGTACGGAAGAGGTTACACTATTACAACGTACCGTCTTGAGCAAGAAGATCTTGAAATTTTCTAAATGAAAATTTGTTAATTTTAATATTAAAGTATTCTACAATTTCTGGCAATTATATGGAATAATTAAGTCTGCTAACTGCACTGAACCGTTATTTATTTTTAACTAGCCCAAACCAAGCCGAAGGCTTGGTTTTCCCCTAGTTGGGGGGTAAACCCCCCAAACCCCCGTTTGACGCGTTATTGCGCTTCGCGCTCACATGATTGGCACT
>WJEZ01000668.1:0-24642 GCA_009869925.1 Thalassaphorura encarpata
TTGGGGAAAATATTAACATGAAAAGAAAATTTAAAAGTTATTCAATCTGAAATTACTATTTTGCAATTATAAATCTTCTACAGCAACTAAAGGGGAACAGCTTCTTGAATTGTCCTTCAGAATATATAAAGAGTACGGAAGGAATTCAGTGGAAGATGCGACGGAAGGTGTAATTATAAACGAGAAAGATCAGTCTGGTTGCATGGTCAATTCTCATCTCATTATGATCGCAATTGCAAAGTGTGATTGTTCAAAAGGGGCGTCTCGAATTCTCGAAATAGCCACCGATTTAATTTAACATACCGTCAACCATAATATAATGTTGTGCCAATTGTCGGCACATGATACTTTTTAAATGCATTCTGCCACACGCAAAATAATCTCGACACCTTTTGAAGAATAAAATTATCTTGAACTATCCAGTTACCCTGCGATGTGAGGAACTAAAATTATACATGGGTGATGGGTCTAATATGAAGATGCACTATTTATGTGTATTTTGTAATCACTCTGCTCATTTTTGGTTTGGTAGTGTGAGAGATATTTGTAGACAACAAGGACACTAAAGATAGATAAGCAATCCTGATTTATTTCTGCTTTATTTGTCAACTAATTCATTTAATTCTATTATTAGCACTAGGTCAATTAGTGCAAACGCATTTTGCAGTTTAGTTTTGACTTGGATCAATAATTTTTAAAAGCTCATAAATCAATTTGATATAACTCTGAATTGCCTTTACTGCTCTGGCTGGATTAATCCGGCCCGGCAAACACTGGGAACGTGATTAAGTGAATGAATCATTTAATTAATTACCGGAAACTTTGGCTAATGACGACAACTGAGATGCAAAACATTAGCATTTGTTTGCTTGTCACTTGCTCTTTGTCCTATCGACGTTCCATTTGCAATTTTGCAATCATTAGCTTAGCTCACGAATGTTTAGCTTTAGCGTTTAGCGTGACCTGTTGGCGATGGCTCACTCTTTTCAGACTCAGATTGGAGTACGCAATGTATTAGCTTGAGTGAACCAGTAACAACTTAATTATTCTTTGCTGAACCAGACGAGTTAAGAAAAATCCAATTGAATTAATCTAATGCGTTTAGGAAATCAGGCCTGAGATTTTATTTATTCACGTCATTTTTCGCTACTTCATCAAATCATTCAATAGGTCGTGATGCAATTTACATTCTCTTTGATTCAAATCTAAAGCCGGAAATTGAACATTGCACAAATTCTTGCTATGACCGTACATATTATCTTAACATTAGGTAATATTTTTTTAAACGATTTTTCCTTAGAAATCCTGTTTCCCAACTAATTATTGGACAGGACAAGAATGCATTATTTATTTAGGCAAACCTCGGTGGTCAGTGGTCAAACAATAAAGTAATTTTCCAATCCAAAGGTTACGACTGATCTGACGGTGTACCATAGCATAAGATCATTTGTGACTAAAATAGCTTCCGCAACTCCTGCGTGGTCAACAATAACAAAAATAGCTTTAGATCTTTCAGTAATTATAACTGCCGCATTAGTACTCTATTTTAACATCGTAGACAAAAACAATTGGTTAGCTGGCTGCCACTTCACTTGAGTCTCAGTGCTTGGACAATTGACTTGTGAGAAAATCATACAATGGATCGTCATGCTTGTTATTCTTCATCTCTGTGTCCTATTATTTGCCCGGCTTATCAATATTAGTTAGTAATCCATCCAATCCTTCTATTTAATTAGGCCTAGTCCTAGTACCCAATCTGTGTGTTAGTGATGTGAATACCGGTGAGTTAGTTTTTGTGCCAAATGATTCATTGGGTAAAGAGCAAGGACCGACCGATGGGATGGAAAGCAAATGAACAAGAACAGGGGCAGTTTTAATACTTTAGTCTCATTAAACGATAGGAGATGGGAAGGAGCAAAATAACTTTAGTCCATTCCATTCATGATACACTAACAGACAGTTTGTTGTTTGTGCTCATCAGCTACTTACTTTACTTACTACAATATCAAATAAAGTTTAGTTGAGCCTGAGCCTGATCGGTGATAAGGAGTGGAGGTTATGCTCTTAACGTTACGTGATTGTACAGCAAGAGACAGAAAAAGAACTTAACAAGGGATGAAATTTCATTCCAAATCAAGAAAAAAAGTTTTCACTTCATGTTAAATCAATTAATTTATCATTTTATTTTTCTTCGCGTCTTATTAAATAAAATTCCATATGAACACGATCAAATGGGTTCTTTTGTGTGTGGTTTTCACATTGTATCTCCTTGCGGGAGGTAGTATCATCATGTTGCTGGAACAAGGAAATGAAATTTCTCAAAATGAACAATTGGCTATTCTCAGGAAGGATATTCAAGGTAAGAGTAAATTTTTTTAAAAAGTATTCTTTAGCAATTTATAAAATATCAGATTAGGCTTTCATGGTTGAGCTGTTGAGCATTTAATTTGGAAGTAAGAAAACCATTTGCATCAAATAAGACCATTGGTCACCCGGCTTGGTAGAAATTAAGCATTAAGCTGATTTTTAGCCAACATTAGCCTTTGTATCCGTAGAAGAGTTTCATTTTAGTGAATTTTGAGCTTTTCGATAATTTTGTTTATGACGATGAGCAATTAGACTTAAATTTGTGCACAATAGATTTTCCAATATCCTGATTAGGGGTGACACAGGAAATACATAAACAGAACAGGTCAGACAGAACAAGTGCACAACAAAAATGGGATTCACCCAACAAGTGTTTTGATCTTAATCTCTGGATTCAACTTCTCAATGTCTTTACATGAGTCATTCTTAAGTCAAAGTTGTACGTCTAGGGCAATGGGCAAAAACAAGGTCTTGTTTCTAAATAACAATTTGAGACGATGAGATGAGTTTGACTGGTTGGCTTTTGGCTATTGACGCCAATCCAGTACTACATGCAGAGGCAATCAATCAAATCAAATCTTAAGCATTCCATTCCATTGTTGTTTGCACCTCACAGGTGTNGGTCTTGTTTCTAAATAACAATTTGAGACGATGAGATGAGTTTGACTGGTTGGCTTTTGGCTATTGACGCCAATCCAGTACTACATGCAGAGGCAATCAATCAAATCAAATCTTAAGCATTCCATTCCATTGTTGTTTGCACCTCACAGGTGTGGCGTCAAAAGGGTTAAGATGACAGGGTATTCTCCATCAAACTGGAATTTACTGGTTTTATCTGGATAGTGCGTTGGGTGAAATTCGCACAGCTACACCGTAACTATAAATTAATTTCATTATCTTAACTAGGCATCAACAACGCCCATGAGTTAGTTGAATGGCAAAAAATCATTCATTGGCGAGAAAACTCAAGTTGACCCCTCCTTGCTTGCCATTAATCAGTGGTTTAACTTTTTTTACACGCGCATGCTTTCCAATTGAAACTGAATCTGAGGCTATAAAATTTTGCTGAGTCTTTTTTTATCATGAATGGCTGCTAAATTGAAATTCATGAATCAATGTCATACTTGAAAAACCCTCGAATGTTTTTTTTTGGTTCGACAGCGCCCAAACGCATTGAAATCGACAACCTTGAATAAAGTGCTTTTTTCATTAAATGTAGTTGTCACTTTTGACTCTTGCCTGGGAAAGAATGGCCAATGATTGCCACGCATATTTTATTACTTCTGGAGTGGCATGCGATGGCATGATCATGAACTTTTGCATTGTTGTATGCAATTGTTGTCTGTTTTGCTCCTGGAAAATAAAAATGGACAATCTTCTTATGATGAGAAAGAAAGAATCGTGGTCATAATTTTTTGTGAATCATGGTGCTGCAACAATGCCCGAGCCTCACCCGTCGGGTCCAGCTTTGCGACAGCTTTTGAATTTAAATGATTCAATTCCAAGTCCTGGACTTTTGGGTCACGCCTCACGCTTTCAACTCAAGTGTAAAGATAATATTGATATACTTCAGCCGATAAATCCGAATTTAGCTGCTCGTAAAATTATTTTAATCACAAAGCGTAAACTAAAACTCAAGTGGTTTGCTTTTGTTTTTGCGTGCACGTACGTTACGTACACTACACATTCATGAAAATTCATTCAAGTGATTTGTAACTGACTCCAGTTCTATTTTATTATTAGCGATTATACAAAAATAGTATAGAAACTGTAATGCAGATTTCAAATTTTCTTCTAAATTATGATTTCAGACTACAGTAATGGAAAGCTACAAGATTTGTAATTGCGCGTTAGGCTAGGCTTTGCTTTCGACTATTCCAAACATTTGAATCAAAACAAGGAGGTGGAAAGTTTCTGTCATTCAATCCCTTGACCCTTCTTCCCAACAATAATTATTTTCTTGAGTTGGTTTATCAACATATTATTCATGTACAAGTAAAAGTTTTAATTTCTATTCAGTTAGAAGGACGTTGATTTGTGATGCTACGACTGCTACTGCTACATTTGATCTCGCTTCGTGATTAGATCAAGTTCAGTTCACCATGTCAAGTCAAATCAAAATTATGTTAGGACAGCCTTATCCTAATGTCGCAATTTAATACAGCCGGCAGACAGGCGTCGACATGAAACTATCTCCAATTACACTGTTTCCGCTCGCACTACCATTATTTTTGGTGCCCTAGCCAAACTTACGTAGAAATCAGCTTGGAATGATTCCAGGAAGAGTTAACAAGAGAAACAATATCCTGATGCAATATTTATCCACAAATCTATCACGTGACATGACACACGACATGACAGGCATTGATAAATGAATAGAATTGTCTCACACATGTGCTTATTCAGCACCTTAAAAATTAGTAACACATTAGATGTGGAATTTAATCAACTAAGGCTGCTGATGCAAAATCATTCCTTGCTTGTAATTGAGTTGAACTTATTCAGCAAGGAATTAATGGATTACAAAATTTTGATCCGAACTGATTTCTATAATCAATGCTAATGTACTCAATTTAAATCACGACTATTTTATTTGCTTTAGTAGATTCTCCATTCCACTCTAAATTTCACCAAATACAATACGTTTGATAATTTGTAGCTTTCAAAACAAACAGATTGTTCATGTCCCTGCAAATATTTTTTATTTTCTCCTCGATGAAATAAGGTCAAAGTAATTAATTAAATTTTTGAGCTGTGTGATGTGTGAATGATGACTTATTTACTCTACTCCTAGTCCTAGATTTGATATGATGACGAACAGTTGGTCAACTAAATCGCTGATGATGCACTAATGGGATTTTCTTGATGGAATAGACTAGTTCTGCTCATTTTGCGGGTGATTTTACGTATATCAATGATCTAGATGTGAAATTTGACGTCATTTACTTAGCTAGATGCCTAGAAGACGCATAAACTCCGAGAAGAAATAATTTTATTTAGTTTAAAATTTGACCAATTGAGTGACTAATTCTGGAAGTACCAGATTTTAGATGACGAAAATTAGTTTACCATTAACGTCAAGCTCCATCGGACTAGAATGCAACTAGAACAACAGTATCGTTTCAGGGCTTTTTATAACCTCAACTCACTTATCTAAAATGATCAAAGGTCATGAGCATTAATTACTTTTTCATGTAATAGTAATTGTGTCTAGTAGTTTTGATGCAAAGCGAGAGTTCGAATCAGTTTAAATCAACCCAACATGCTTTTTTCATAAGTCATGGCTAAAAAGAGTACAAATAGAACATGAATTTGGTTTCAACTTTGAAGAGGTTTGTTGAAAATTTTGCTGTCATTGTCATCTGTCCTGTGCCTGTACCCTTCCAGTCATCGCACGAAATGTGAAAGAAAATTAAACGAGCTTTTCCGCTGCAGTTCTGCTATGTGACTGTAATTCAATACAAACGATTTCATTCAGCTCAGCGCGTGCTGATAAATATAATAATTACTTAGAGCATGATTGTCAGGAAAAAATCCATTTAATAATTTAATTGCACGGTTCGTGCGAAACTGATTCACAATCTCGTATATAATTATCATGCCTCTTCATCCGTTAATCAAACCATAGCCACGCCACGTGTTGTGTTTGATTCTATCATTCATTCTTAACCCAACCTTCTGATTGAAAAAAATTATAGCATCCAAATATCATTATCCAATCCATGTTTTTGCGTATTGAACATCCAGTAGATGAACTTTTAAGCGTGCACAATAGTTTTGGACTTGAGTGGCAATGGTAATTGCCTGGTGTTGCTGCTATTATCATTAATGAATGTCATTGTCATGCAAATTTTTCTATTCTTGAGCTCGTTGACGCCTAATCCACACCAGCTAATTGTTTCGGGGGATCAAAAAGCTACACGCGCGTCTAAATAGGACTATGCCAATGTTTTTCTTAGGACTGTAAACCTAAGCTCTACGTTTTCGTCTTCGTCTTAGGCCAGGATTTAAATAAAATTTAAAATATTAATCAATGCACTCCTGTCGATACTTTACAAAACGGTTTCAACCACACTGGACGCATACAATTGGCTTGGCTTGGCTTATAATTTCTCTCCCGTATCTTATCTGATGAATTATTTAGTTATTCGACTACAAAAATCATATGACTGGGCTTGAGCTGTTTTAGCTTTTGCCTGTGAATTGAATGACGTTTCATAGTTTAGCCAGCCAACAATATTTAAATGTTAAGTTAAACCGAGGGCATAAATTAAGAACTAAAATTATAATCCTAGCTGATATGTTAATTTCTATACATAATTGCGTGTCTAATTGGAAAACTCAGCTGGATTCATTAATTAACTCATATGCACAAGGAAGTATACGTATATGGGATGAATAATTTATGTTATTATATTTCTTTCTACAAGAGATTTTGTTCCGCCTTGATCGTGACTTTTACCACAATGGGACTTCAGCAGATATTCTGGAAGCCGTGGCATCAGCCAAAGAAGGAGTTCTTAATCGAATTTCGGATTCATGCGGTGGAAAGAATTTACTCGACACGAATGAAAATGTAGAGGATAAACCCTTGACTTGGACTTTTTATAATTCCGTATTCTTCGCATTCACGGCTGTAACAACGATAGGTGAGTTTGAGCTATGGCATTATAATTTAAGCTGTAGGCGTGTATCTGCTCCGAATTTAGAATTTTACATTGTTATAAGGTGTTAAACGTGCTAACGAGGTAATAATTTGATCATCACCTGTGTAAGCTACCGAACAGAAGATCATAAATACTGACGACCGCATGCATTGGGAATTTTTATTACAGGAACAACGATGAATAAGTTTACCACCTGCATTTAATGTTGTATTTTTAATATTCTGCAAACTCTGTTGTTCCCAATTTCTCCTGAAACAATTTCGTTTCTTCTCAAAGGTTAATTTGTTGTATTTGTGACATTTCAACAGCCCGGTCTAAGGGAAACAGTAAAAGTATAACGCAAACCCAAACTCCAAGTCGATCATAGCATTGACCTCCGTCTTCCAGCTTCTATTTCAATGGGGGAAGGCATGCTTGCACCCTGAGTGCATTTTTTTGCCGAGGTCACCAATATTTCACTGCCGAAGGTTTTTGACTTAATGTTAATCGTTCAAGATGACATTTCCTTTTCCGCAGACCCAGAATTGAGAATTCCTTAGTTAGGCCTACGCCGACATGCGAGGAAATAATTTTTCAGCAGATGAAGCTCCAGCCAGCTCCAGTTGTATAAGTTGACCTTCACCTGTCAACTCAACATGTAATGTCAAAGGAAACTGAATGATTAGCCGAATTCCCATTGACTATCCCAGACCATATGGACCATGAATTTATTTATAACATGGCCTCGCGCGTCTGTTAATGTCTAGAAGCAAGAATGAATTATGGCCCTATGTAAATATTGACAACCGTGAAATCCCCAATTATACGGTGATGAATGGTTAATTAACAATGTAATTAATTATGATGAGACATGTGTAATTATAGGCCACGAGCATGTCTAATCACTAATCTTTGAATTATATTCTAATTAATTAAACCATTCACACTAAAGAAAAGAATGTGCCATGATGCTCATGGAAAGAGATGACAACCGAAAAGTCAAATTTTAATGTTTCTGAAAGTAATTTTTGTAATTTTGATACTAGGTTACGGAAATTTGACACCAGTGGTCCCAGTCTCAAGAATATTTACAATCATCTACGCCCTATTTGGGATTCCCATCAACGGAATAATAATTTCTGGACTCAGCGATTATTACAGTCGAAAAGTAAGGTCTAATTTTCAGTTGTAAAACATTAGCACTAACTAATTGAAGATTTTTTAACAATTAGCTAGTCAAAGCCCACAAGCGCACCAAAGACAAGCGTTCCTATGATGCAAGAGTTGTATTTATCTTTGACATCATCTTCTACCTCATTCCTGGAATTTTAGTCTTCATTGTTGCTCCAGCCGGATTCTTCGTCGTGATTGAGAAATGGTCTTTCATAGACTCAATTTATTTTTGTTTTGTGACTTTGTCCACGATTGGGTTTGGAGATTATGTTGCTGGTAAGCTCAAAAAATTAAATGACCATCCAGTTTTGAAATTTCAAATCAATTCTGTAATTAATTAGGATTGGGAGATGGACACAACCTTCTCTTATGGTTATACAAAATCATCATCATCGTTTGGATCATGTTTGGTTTGGGCTATTTGCTCATGATTCTGAGTTTTATTACGAAAGGAATGACTTCTAAAAAAGTTCGTACAGTCATCGAAAAAAGATTACATGGAATCAAATCAACGAAAGAAAAATTATCAAAAGACATTGACTACATGAGAAGAGTAGTACAAGAGCTGTATTTAATGAAGGCTAAACCTGCATTTGGTAATGAGGCTGATGGTGGGACACAAGTTGACCTCCTTCATAAGCGCAACAGCACCCAAAGAAAACCTGGAGCCAGAAGATTCTCTACGGATGTGAGGAGAAACGTTAGTTTTAATATGAATCATTTGAGCACAAGACGAGGAATTCCACAAGTAGCCGCTTTGGCCAGAAGTCGATCAGAGAGTGAGTTGGACAAATTGGATAAATCTGCGATAAATGGAGATTCAGCCCAAGATTGGGGCATATCTGATGAAGTCATGGCTAATTTAGTAGCAGCTATCACAGGAGAAATGAATCAAATGATTCATGCTGTTGATCAACTCAATGAATACGAACATGATTTGACTGCTGCAGAATATGGAAATGACGAAAGCCCTGAGGAGGACCCCAGAGGTAAATTTGTGGCTTCAGCTCAAAATCTTGAAATTTTGGGTTTAACAAATGTTTTGTTTAAAGGCGAAGACGACGATGATGACAACGACATTTTGGATGACTGGCGTTTAGAGGAATTTGATTCTGACGAAGAGATTCTGATTGAGGAAGACGAGGATTCTGGCAGTGGTGATTTTCTTGCTGAGAATTTGGAACAAGTCATTGTTCATTCCCCTCAAGGTCAAGAACATCAGAAACCAGAGACTTTCATTGAAAAAATTGGAGAAGCCTTCAGAAAAATCTCTGCCAGTATGACTGAGGGTCCGTCTAGAAAAGTTTCTAGAAATGAGGCTCAGGAATCAAGGTCAGTTGAATGCGCTAGGCTAATTAGTTGCCAGCGAAATTCAAACTCACCTTCTAAGGGTTCCTTTGTTCGTTTTGTAGGAGGCCCAATGAAGAAGCCCAAATCTTTGACCGGCATCAAACACACAGACAAACCGTACCAACGAGAAGGGATAGCCGTGCCATATTTGATCAAAATCAAACAGCCCCAGAAATCACTTCTCATAAGATTTCTAGAAATCCCATGGCTCGTGCGGCTACGTACAATACCCCCTTGAATAATGTTTTCATGGATGAAACAATGCGAAAGATTTCCACTGGAAGGAGAAATTCTCAAATGAGTTCACGCGGTTCGGGTTCAAGTGATAATCTAAAATTTGATGAACTCAACTCTAATCGTCCAACCCGTGGGCCAGGTCCAGGCGCAGGAGGAGAATCAGGACAATCCTCTCAACGAATTTCTCTAGATAATGAACACAACACACGTGATGCTGAAAGAAAGAGGTTTTCATTGGAAAGGAAATCCTTGCAAGAATTACTAAAAACTTTAGATAATGTTCAAGATCGATTGCATAGTGGAGATTTTCCAGATAGGGCTCGTCGACTTTCCACAGATCATGCTGATGAAGGAAGACCTCCTCGCAGACGGCGTAAGGTTGGAATATTTAATCCAGGTTTTTCATTCACAGATTCAGCATTTGGTAAAGATGGAAACAAACCTCACGGAACTTAAAGTTTCTTTTAGAAAAATATTTTTTATACAAAAATGTGCCAATTTACCAAAGACTGTACTTAGCTTATAATACTACGTTTAATAATTCAAATTGTAGAAGTAGAACATATTCCAAGGGGTAGTCAAAATAGAAATTAATTACTAAATTAAGTTTATCTAAGCTACGATTCAATTTTTAATGTTTAATTAAGTTTTAAGTTTTAGTTTTTCCTCTAATGTTTAGAATTGCCTGTTGTAGTATTGAAAAGTTTGACTGACAATGCCAACGCGTTATTGTTATTTCAATTTCCACTCTTGTTTTTGTGTTTGTTCTTTAGTTTGATCATTTGAGCAATTATTTCCAATAATTATTGTAATAGTTAATTAGTTTAGCTACCTAAAAAAACTGTATACACTCAAGATGTGAAAGCAAAGCCGACGATTGTGTCAAAAAATAAAATTACTTTGACAATTACGATTGCAAAGGACACATTATTTCAAGATACGGTTTCACGGAGGACTGTAAAAATGAGTTCACATTTACTATATTTCCAGAAAATGTCCTTAGGAGTGGCAATCATAATTTTATCATCGCTATTTTTACGTTATTTTAGAATTTTCGTCATCGTCATGCGAACATTCGATGGTTGACGTAGGCAAAAATACAAAACTTTGATACCGGGATGGAATACGCAAGAAAAGTCGGCGCGAGGAAAGTGTAAAGATATATTTTACGATCACAAAAGAAGTAATCAGGGATTATCATTTCCATTTGATCAGTTATCCAGTCAAGTCTGCAACAATGGCTGATGACAATCCTGGAGTCAGCAGTGGTGGTGCTCCAAAGCATAAATTCAAGGTGACACCGGTGGATGAAGAAAAACTGAACGCAAAACCTGCTGCGCCAGAACCCTACGACCTATCTGAGTTTCCTGATGAAGTAGATTTACCATCTCCACCTCAAACTGCAAAAGATCTCGTAGCTGCAGAAGCAGAAGCTGAAGCTGAGGCAATGGCAAATTCACCATACTCAAGAGAAGACCTGATCAAAAGTTTCGTCGTGGCAATGTCAGACTCGAGTGATTCCTCAGATGGGGAAACTACTGGAGGAATCCACGTCTCTTTAAACCATGGGGGTCGAGCCTACTTGAATGTATGTAAGGAATATGAGACTAATGAAAATGTCCGAAGTCTTTCCTCTGCTCGACACTTGAGACAATCTAATCGAGCCATTAAATATGGAAGGGCTGGACTACGTGGACTTGTCAATATTGGAAATACTTGTTTCATGAATTCTATGCTCCAATGTCTCAGCAATACTGCCCCACTCACCCGTTATATTCTCAAGGATAAATTCATTACAGAAATTAATTCGACTACGTCTACAATGAAAGGAGGGTTGCTGGCAGCTTTTGTGAAACTCGTCAAGGATTTGTGGAAACAAGATAAGAGTCATCCAGTTGACACGACTTCGCTCAAGAATCAACTTGAAGTTTTTGCTCCAATTTTTCAAGGGTGTGATCAACAAGATTCTCATGAGTTGCTTCGCTTTCTTTTGGATGCCCTTCACGAGGAATTGAATCGTGTCAAGGTCAAACCCGAATACAAACCATTTGAGGCAGACCCGAATTGGGATTTGGAGACTCACAGTCACAAGGCTTGGGGGAATTACATTCGTACAGATAATTCACAAATTGTCAATATTTTTGCTGGTAAGTTTAGCCTTAGCCTAAGATGATAAAATTAGTAAATTGTCCTAACCAGGCGTTTTGCTATTGAAAGGTCAATTGAAGTCCACTCTGGTCTGCTCCAAATGTGCTAATACTTCTGTGACGTTTGAGCCTTTTTGGGATTTGTCAATTCCCATTCCCTCAAAAGGAAAAGATGACTCCACTGAAGTGACATTGGAAGACTGTCTCGAGGCTTTCACCAAAGAAGAGACCCTGGATGAGAACGAAAAAGCATTTTGTTCCAAATGTCAATCCCCACAAAAGACAACCAAGAGTTTGTCCATTGAGCGTTTCCCAGAAGTCCTTGTCATTCACTTGAAACGATTCAAGGGAGATGGAAAACTGAGGACAATTGTACGATATCCTCTCCTGGATTTGGATCTTGGACCATTCACATCTTGCAAAACAAGTTGCTGCAGCTACAATCTTTTCGGGATTTCCAACCATGCAGGAAGCGAATCAAGTGGTCACTATGTTGCTTATTGCAAGCATCCCTACAACAATGGTTGGTCTTGCTACGATGATAGACAGTACGTAAAGGATAAAAATAAAAATAAAAATGACATTACAGTGTTTATATGATCTAATTAATTTTTTTTATCATTTTTAGTATTCATGGAACCAAAGCGGAGAGTGTGAAGGAAACTGAGGCCTATGTTTTGTTCTACGAAATGAGCGAAGGCTCAAAGTCTGTTCTCTTGTGAGCCTCGTCAAAATAACTACAATAAATCAAACCATGTGTCAAAATTAAGCAATAATGGACGAATTGTGTACGGTTAAAATGCCAAAACTACATTAATTATTCAACGTTTCAATCATTGTATTTGAGGAGAAGTGACTTAACATTAAAAATCATTCCTACAACATCACTATCATCGTGCGTCTAGTATTTTTAACCTTTCTTTTCAACAAAGGTGATCATAAGAAAGTTTGTCTAGTAGGGAGAATTAATACAATTTACAATTTCAGCACTAATTTTATTTTCTTAAATTTTGTGGCTTCCTCAAATTTGGCATTCCAAATTTATCAGTAGTAAAGTAATTCGAAAAATAAGTTTTGTACTTGGTAGTGGTCTTTGGTTGAACTTTCTTCTATTTCTTAGAATTAGAACATGGCATGTGGATTCTTGGAGTTGGTTGGCATATTTTGAATCACATCCCAATGCTCAGCAATTTTTCCATTCTCCATGCGATAAATATCAACAAAAGCAACTTCTTGTCCCAACCAAGAAGTCTTTCCATGAACCATGACGAGGTCTCCTTGAGCAACGACTCGCTTAATGTCCATGACTTGTCCCGGAGAGTTTGTGGTCAAGAAAGTCATAGTTTTCTTGAAATCATCAATACCATCCCCACCATCTGGGTTGTGTTCAATAATGTTCTGGGCCATGTACTTGTCAGCTGCTCCAATGACGTTCTTATCATTAAATGCAATCTTGTAGAAGTCCTTGATGATAGCAGCATTATTTTGCTCAGTGATTTCAGCCGGGGAAGGTGGACAGGTTCCTGGGGGAGGTGGTGGTCCCCAGCTTCCTGGTGGACCGCCGGGTCTTGGGCCACTAGATGGTGGTGGTGGTGGTCCCCAGGAGCCTGGTGGTGGTGGTGGACCCCAGGAGCCTGGTGGTGGTGGTGGTCCTCCTGGTCTTGGGGCCGCACCAGGCGGTAGTTGTGGGGCGAATGCCGAAGCTAAGAAAGAAGAGACAGTTTTTATAATTCTCTGAAATTTGCAAACTAATACTTATTCAAAAATTTTGATTAAATTACCTGCGCAGATCAAAGCGGCAATGATAAATACTTTGGCCATTTTAGAATAAATGATACTTGTGCAAGTTCAATGCTACTGGAATCGAATAGCTCTTGAATTCAAAGTGCATTTTTCGTCTCGGATTTCTACGTTTAAATACTAAACTAAGGATGCCTGAATTACGTCTGTATTTGTCATCTTCATTTATCTTAAACCCACAACCTTTGTTTTCAAGATCCGGCTATGTAAAAATCATCTGAACAAATAGACTAGATTAATGCGACATTTAACTCAAAACCCACAATGTTAGTGTAGGAGGAATCCAAATGCAAATCAAAACCACAATCTGCGTAATCACTGAAACATTATTGACATGTGTAAAGTCCACTGTCGTGTTAACTATTCTTTACAATACAAATTGTTTCGTAACGATTTTACACAATGGACGCCTTGTACAATGAAACGTCAAGGTCCCCTGGAGAAGTGATGTGTTTCGCGGTTAAGCCATACTTTGCCCTCTATTGTTATGAAATCCAATAGCGTTGAAGAAATAGCACTGGAATGCGCCAGTTAGTTATCCATTCGTTTAAGTAATCGTAGATTCGCTGAAATTACGTAAAGCCACACCCGTCAAGACTAATTGATTTTAGTTCAATTCAATTTTTATAAGGGCTACTTTCTCCAGTTGACCATTGTTTGCCATCTTAGATTTCATACACTTACTGCTAAAACCATTAATATTGGCAAATTAATTTTACGTAAGCTGATTTTTCTAAAGACACAGGCTACAAACGAGTCAAAATTAATATATTATTTAAAAATATTCTATACATTGCCATCAATTTTAATATTCACTCTAAAATGTCAACAAATAAATGATGCATCCCTGAAATTAGCGAGGTTGTATTATAATTTATGTAGAATGAGAGAGTGATTCTTTAGAACGGCTGCCTTATGCCAAATGCCAACCAAGATACATACGCAAAATAATCCTACGTGTTCATCTCATCTTTCTAGAGTAAATTATGCAGTATCAGCAGTCTACTGTCTATTTTTTCACTCTTTCTTCATGTGATTGCATATACCAGTTAGAGCCTACCGTCAGTAGTTGTAGTTATAGTTTATGTGGAATTTATTATTCAAAGATGATTGGAAAGGCTTCTGCTGGTGGTGGTGAGAGCCAAATAATTATTTACATGCAATGCAAAGCAATCCGTCGTAGTCGTAATGCATTAATGCCGGCAGAAAGCTAAAGCTAACTGCGTGAGTAATAAAATTATTCCACAACACACCAGAGAATCAAAAGCAAACATTGGCAAGTGGCAGTGGCAATGCCAAAACAGTCCGTCATAGCATAGTCAGTTTTCACAATTACTTTTCTATATAGAAATAACCAATTGGCAAATGCCAATGCCAAACTGAATTCATCACGTCATAGTTATATACGCTACAGTTCACTTAATTTCTTGGGAATAAAGTGATCAAGTTCAAGGAGATTACGATAAGATTGACAAATGACGCTGTATGCGACATTTTAACCCAGAACTCTAGTCGACAAGTTTTAGTTTGTTTCCTCTTTCAGCTGTAGCAGTCTTGACAAAACTTTACAAGTGCAGCTTTTCAACACAAAAATAATAAAAATGAACATGAAGTTATTAATTTTTATTTCCGTTGTTGGATTTTATTGTACGGCTGGGCAATCGACGGAAACACAGCGATGTGAGAATCAAAATTAACTACATACATTTTTTCAAAGTACATAATAATTTTACGCGATTTTATGGAAATGTCATTTTTATTAAACATCCAGATCGATTTTGCGTCGCTGAACCACTCCTAGAAGATTGTATTAAGATGAAAAATGACCTTGCTGATAAAGGAGGTCGGATAGATTGCGTGAGCGCTAATGACAAGTATGGATGGGAAAAACTACTGAAATCACGAAATCCATTTTTACGCAATGTTGTGTGGTAAAATAATTTTTTTTTGTAATTAGGATCGGATGCATCGATAAGGTAGCAAAGAATGAAGCAGATTTCCTTCCCCTTGAACCTGAAGAAATCTACGTTGCCAACTTATTAGAAAAATCAGCATTTGGTGTCATTTCTGAGATTCGATCAACAGAATTTATCAACAGTAATGGCAATTTTGCTATTCAATGGGTAGTCATTGTAAATGTTGAACGTCTGATTTGTATTCCCATCAACAGGAGATTATCGCTACGAGCCGGTTGCAGTTATCAGGAACAGTGCAAAAATCAAATCAATTTCAGATTTAAAAGGAAAACGGTCTTGTCATACTGGGTTTGGCCGAAATGCTGGTTGGAAAGTCCCATTCTCACATTTGATGGATAAAAAGGAAATCTCAGGCTATTGTGATGAAATTGATGCACCGGTCGTTGAAAGGGACATGTATGCATTTTCCAAATATTTTGGTTCAGCATGTGCTCCTGGAAAATGGGTACCGGAGGATGACATGGATCGTGCATTAAGTAAACCCAGACATTGACATGGCATAATATTTTAACTTAGGCTTTCTCCTAAATACTGTTAATTTCAGAGCAAAAATATTCCGAACTTTGCAAACTATGCAAATCATCCGATTGTTCCGATAAAGACGGGGACGGTTATATTGGGTACGAGGGAGCATTGATGTGTCTCACTCAAAATGACGGCGATGTTGCATGGACAAAAATGGATGCCGTAGAAAAACATTTTAAGCTAAAAGAAGGGTACAAAATATAATATTTTGTACAAAAGTCTGAAATTAATATTATTTCTTTCTTTAGAGGAATCCCATTAGCTTCTCAATTCTCATTTCTTTGCTGGGATGGGTCTTCTGTCCCACTCAAGTCTAAAGACCCGTGCTCTTGGGCTAAGCGACCATGGCCAGCTTATTTGACGTCAACAAGACCCTCAATCAAAATCCCAGATTTACAGGAACAACTCACCCTTCATTCCAAAACTGGGATAGAACAAGCCGCAAGCTGGAGAAAGAGTATTCTCGAAATCGCACCCGCGAATGACTTATTCCATTACCCCGAAAATTATAAGAGGACCTACTCTCCAACAAATTATTTGGGACATGGAAATTACACTGTAACATTGCAAAAGCCGTCATGCCCTTCCAAAAATCTGAGGATTTGTGTAGAAAGTGGACTTGCCCAAGAAAAATGCAGAGGACTCAGGATGGCTTCAACTGGACGACGTATAAGTCCGACTTTTGAATGTGTTCTGAATGACAATGCGGCTACGACGACATGTTTAGATTTAGTGAACAAGGGAATGGCTGATATCACGTTTGCCGATGCAAAAGAAGCGGATAAAGCCTCAAAGTAATAATTTATATGCCAATTATGTATTTTTTGAATATCTCTACTTACTTATGGATATAATTTCTAGGAACAGCGGCATGACGTCCATTTTGTCCGACTTAAGAATCTCTTAAATTCAATGGAAATCAAACAGGGCCATATCGCTATGCAGTTGCCGTGATTCGTGCAAATTCTAATATTACTTCCTTGAAGGATCTCCAAGGTAGAAAATCTTGTCATGGGTCTATTTCAAGTGTGGCTGGATGGAATATTCCACTGACTGTACTTCGCGATAATAAATTAATCGATGGACCAAGCTGTAGTCTTCCAATTGCTCTTGGGAGTTTCTTCAATGAATCTTGTGTTCCTGGTGCAATGGATAAAGAATTGGAAATGCCTTGGCTTCCAAAATCTTTGTGCAAATTATGTTCCACGGGGAAATCAAGTAAAGTGAACCTTATTTATGAAATTATATGAAAATTTGATGAATTCTTGGCCATTTAAGGTGATTCCGACAAAACATGTGTAAACAATGAGGCAGAACTTTACTACGGGAATCAAGGGGCTCTGAGATGTCTGCTGGATAATATTGCAGATGTTGCGTTCATTGACCACGTGACTTTAAATACTAAAAATTTGGGTAAGTAATTAAAAATTAACTTTTGGCTTGTGATGGAACAAGAATGTAGTCTTCCAATTGCTCTTGGGAGTTTCTTCAATGAATCTTGTGTTCCTGGTGCAATGAATAAAGAATTGGAAATGCCTTGGCTTCCAAAATCTTTGTGCAAATTATGTTCCACCGGGAAATCAGGTAAAGTGAACCTTATTTATGAAATTATATGAAAATTTGATGAATTCTTGGCCATTTAAGGTGATTCTGACAAAACATGTGTAAACAATGAGGCAGAACTTTACTACGGGAATCGAGGGGCTCTGAGATGTCTAAAGGACAACATTGCAGACGTTGCATTCATTGACCACGTGACTTTAAATACTAAAAATTTGGGTAAGTAATTAAAAATTAACTTTTGGCTTGTGATGGAACAAGACTCTATTTGCAGAGCAAGACACTGGAATGAAACCAGAAGAAATTCGGCTATTGTGTCTCAAAGGTGGAGTACAAGAGTACACGGAATTTTATCACTGTAATTGGGGTAAAGTCCCAACTCGCAAAGTCCTTAGCCGAAGTGGAGATTCTAATTCTGTGACGAGGGTAGACGCCCGGTTGGCTTTGCTGAAAGTTTCAGATTTATTCCGACCTGGGGCAAAGGCAGAAACAATTCTTCGACTCTTTGCACCGTACTATGGAAATTCTGATTTGCTATTTCGGGTGCGTCTTCAAATTTTCACATATCACAATAGCATAAACTTCAAATTTACATTTTTTAACTACTTAATGACAGGATACATCAGTTGGATTAGTGGATGAAGAGAAATCAGGAGCTGTGGATCGAAAACTTTTGCAAGAATTTGATTACTGCACAACATCTTCTGCAAATACATTTGTTCCTTCGATTTTTAACCACACATTCCTATTGATCGTCCTTATTGCCCTGAAACAGCTTCGAATTTATTAGCATCAGCACCAGATATCCTTGATATACAAACTTCCAAAACTATAATCCATCCAGACTTTATTACCATTATTATTGTGATTCTTCTTATCCAGCTATGCGCATGAAGTACTAACACATTGTCTATGTGACGATTATTTTCTGGAAAAAATGACCGAATAAATTATAAATTGTGATTCAGAGTCGCCTCTATTTCATCAATACATGTGTTTTATAGGTCACGTAACGCTAATCTCGAACTTGGGAAAGTAGGTTGATATCATGTATAATGTATGCTTTACTCAAAGCATAGCCGGATCCGTGGAACTTGCATTTGTCAATGTGAATTCTCCAGTGAAAGGAATAATCGAACTGCAGAGTTTTCCAACCTCGAAAGTGTAACCAAATCATAACTAAGAGGTGAGATTCACTTTCATTGGAAGAATGCGCATTTCTACACTAATGTATTCTTATATTTCCCCGTATGCATATAATTGCTTTGTAAAGCCAACGAGATATACAATCGGCGCTATGTAGTTCAGGTATAATTTGTTTGCATAGCGTATGCATAAAATGTGTAAAGATTAGGATATTGATTTGAATTTAAAAATTGGTCTGAGAGCATTAGGGTAATGCTGAGTAATAGTCTGAATCTGTGGCCATGTGTTTCTTGTAACATGGATGGTTAGATGTTAAATTTGTGCTTTAAATAGACTTGCGAATCCCTATATACTCTCTATCACTATACAGTCCGTTCGGCATTGCACATTATCCACACATTGGAGTCAAACTGAACCGAGTTTTTTTTGCAAGCAATTTAATATCAACACTGGCTAAAGGAACTATATATCCCAAAGTGCAATTATTATATGGGTTCATTGCTCAGGGAGGACCGGAACGTACAAAAGTTGCAATAGCAATGCAAAACACAAGAAGAAACAAGTTCCGTATAACCACAGATATGTGATGAATTCACATTTGTAAATCTCAGTTTAACCCTAGACATAGATGAGAGCACTAACGTTGTCGGGATTAGCTGCTAAAATTGATAAAAATTAAACAAGTAATCGCTTGCAATTTTTCTTTGCTAGTACAAATCTGTAGTTGACTAGACATAATGGTGTCAAAGTCAAACCTCAAGTGGATTTAGTGTGGTCTCACTGTTTTTTTTAAATTTTTATTAGTTTTCCTTTATCCTCCAATTGCACCTTTAACTTTGCCTTTGCTAGTGAGAGTGCAGATACTAGGGCCTACCCACTCCCAACTTCTATATTGAGGAAGGCTAGTCTAATTGAGTTCTTGTTTATATTTCATTATTCCGTCATTAAGTGAGTGACGCATACGTTCACGTTGATAATTGACGTAGAGCATTTCCATTGAATGGAAGGAATCGTGCATTTCATCGTCCATGTGTAAATCATCATGTATTTATTGTCCTCGCATTCAATTGAATTCCTTCAGTTAAAGTTGATACATTAGGACAAGAAAATCACAAGTTTTCTGCGTCAGCCCTGATTACGTTGAATAAGAGTTAAATCTTGGAGAAAATTATTAAATTTCGGAGAAGATGGAAATGGGAGAAGCTAATGGGCAATTTCCAGAAGCACAAATGGTCGATAAACCAGGTTTGCATTTATTAAGAAGTAGACTGAGCTTTATTATCATTAAATTTACTGAATTATGGATTAATATATTAGATGGAGTAATAACGAAGGAAGAAGACGTGAAGCGTCAAGAGAAACTGACTCAACCACAGGCAGCAACATTTTCTCCGCCAACAGCGGGAAGTTCCAGCGTTCCGCCAACTACTGGAGATAGTTGGTTATGGTGCTGGATTTGTTGTAACTCAAGTAGTCATCATCATCATGATCATTCTCACGGATCTAATGGTTGTTGTGATTGTGATTGCGATTGTTGCGACTGCGATTGTGATTGTTGCGACTGTGATTGTGGAGGCTCTGGAGATTGCGACTGTGGAGATGGAGGCTGTGATTGTGGAAGCTGCGATTGCTGACATAAAAATGAGAAATACATTTTTATTTAATTCATATTTTTATAAGAACGAAAATAAATAGATAGGTAAAGCCTGATCCTATGAAATGGATGAAACGCTGAGAAAATGCAAAGCTGGTGTGCTTTTTTAATCCAACTGTGCCAAAACCTTTGATTTCTTGTAAATAAATTAATTATCATTTTAAATTAATTAATGTTTTCAATAATTGATCATACTTTTTTGGATAAGAATGCCCTGAAAGTGTTGACTGATGTTAGTATATAATAAATTCTATATATTTAATGTACTCTATAAATTAATGTTAAAAAAACAATAACGCCTGTAATGCTGAGCTAAACTCTTGAGTCTTTAAGCCTAATTGCTTCGCAACTCTTCTGAATATCAAAACATAATTAGTTACACAAACACAGAATGATGACGTACTGAGGAGTCAATAATTTGTATTTTTGAGATAATTTGTTATGCACATCGCAGCCGATTCAGGAAGCACTCGAAAGGTGAAACTAAAATTATGAAATAGGAATGAGTGTGTAATATTTTGCAATTTGTCTGTCAATTAAAATCCAATGGGAGAGAATGCTACTACAAATGCTATTGTAATTTATTTATTCATGATCCTCAATATAAAATTTCAAATAAATATTCCGATGACTTGTTATATTATGCTGATGTGATCATTTTCTGAGAAAGAAAGCAGGAAGAAAGACCAAATTAAATTATTTTAGGGAGAAAGTTTATGAAAATTGAAAAATCCACGGGAAAGGCAATGTGAGTGTGAGAAATCTTACGACAATGTCAAAATCGTCAATCAAAATAGTCAAGTCAGTCAAACAGTTGCACGAGACTAAAACAAATCCATAAAATGTGTCAGTCCATCACATTTGGCATTTGGATTCGGACTCACGAGACAATATCAATCTAAATCTACAATCTACTCCAGGTTGTGTTTCATCATCTGGATGAAAGGAATTGGGTGTGACCTTTGCGTGCAGTAGTATTACGCAGAATGCATTTCCATTCCATACAATCCACTCATACTACTTCCTGTAGAGATAATTACGGGGCTATAAAATACCAGGTAAAAAACAGTCCAGCTAAATCCAAATCGGAGCTTCCTTCTACTCAAGTTATCTTTATGCATAATCAGAATCGATCCTGGACACATCGCATACAGAATACAGACACGCTCACGCACTTGCCTGATTTGTTATCCTCACCTTCCTTCCTCTCTTTTTAATCCGAGATTCATTTTCAGTTGATTCCTATTCGTGTAGTATTATTTGCCAAAAAAGGAAACGAAAAACCAGGCTTGATTCAGCAAAATAATTGAATTAATAGAGTTTTTGTATTCCAAATGGCCAGAAATATTCTCCTCTTAGCAATTTTTCTGGTGACTATATTTTATCAGCATAAATTGAGCTTTGCGGTACAAATTGACCAAATTTACGTCACTGGTGAAGTTGAATGTAGTGAACCAATAAAAATTGATTTTGTAACAATCGATATTAGAATTAATATTTGTATTATTCAGATTCTGGACGCACCAAAAGGGCCATCTCTACTCTGAACCTCCAAGGGCAATTTTGTAAAGAGTGTTTGAACGGATACTGCACAGAATCTCAAGACACTTGCACTTGTCCTGGAAATGATGGATCTAAATGCATTTGCAAATGCAGTGGAATAAATAATCAAATCACTCCTGTAGACATGTGTCATCATTGTGAATTTGATTGTGGAGACACTCCGAAGATTTGTCACTGCACGAATAAATCTTGTTTCTGCATTTGTCGAACTGCAAATGATACTTGTCCTGGAAGAGTTGGACACGAAAGTGGGATTGGAAAAAGTGCCAGTGGAAAATCTTTAGTTGTTGCTGAATTTTGGATTATGGTGAAATTATTATTTTTATTAAATCTTGCTGCTGTCTTAGTACTACATTAACTTCGTGTTAAACTTGTAGTCAGTGAATTCAAAAAAGGCTGGGACGCACATACGAGATTATTATCGCTGTGTGCAATCGGTACAAAAGTACTTCGATTTTTATAAGGTTCCTGAAAAATCAGCTAGTAAAATTTTGCAGCGGTATTGTGTACCTTAAGCAAGCTAAACGGTTAGATTAATCTGATTTTAATATTTCTTAAACTTAAAAATAAATCTAGTCTACCTCAGCACATCCGTTCACTTTTTATTTTTATTAAGCAACCGTTCAATTCGAACCAAAGACAACGAAGTCTTAGGA
This sequence comes from Thalassaphorura encarpata, assembly GCA_009869925.1. Lineage (NCBI taxonomy): Eukaryota > Metazoa > Arthropoda > Collembola > Poduromorpha > Onychiuridae > Thalassaphorura > Thalassaphorura encarpata. The sequence continues at coordinate 22,801 of WJEZ01000668.1, forward strand.
CATTTAATTGAAAACATTGGGAACACAATCACGATTCATTCATGAGCCCCTTTCTTAACTTGTTTTTATTTTTTTAGTCCTCTACCTCCGATTCCTCATCATCATCATCGTCTTCTTCCTCTTCTTCAACTTCTTCTTCCTCAAATTCCTCGTCTTCCTCAGCTTCAGCTTCTTCTTCAACTTCCTCTTCTTCCACATCGACCTCAGACTCGGATTTTGGAGCTTCAGAGTCCATGACTTTCGATTCCGCTTTAGCAGCTTCTTCTGCCTCCTTAATTTCGGCAGCTGTCATCTCAACAACTTTTTCCATACGTTTCTCCTCATTTGCTATAGTCAGTCGGATTTTCCTCAATATTTTGAAATCGTCATTTTGAGATTGGGATTTGGGCTCTGGTACAGGTCTTTTTTTTCTGGGAATAATGGTGGGTGCAGTTGCACCTACAAGAAAACTTATTTATCGTCTAAATCAACAATTTGTTTAACTTAAACAAAAATTGTTACTGATGATGGCGGGAGAAGTCGCAACTGCAGGTGCAGCGACAACTGGTTCTTGTTGCAGCGGTTGATCCCCAGAAGGTTCATTCGAATCAATGTGTTCTTCCTCCTGGTTTTCATCAATGATGCAAACTGATTCTGCCTCGGCCATCTCATTAGTAATTTGATCCCCCATTCCCATTTCAGATGGCTTTAATTCAGTGTCTTCTTGGGCTGATGAGCATTCATTTAGAGATTTTAACATGGAATTTAATGCTGACTATTATTGCCTAGCTGCTAACCTTTGTTTTCTTGAGGATCCACGGTTATTGTCAATTGGCTACGTGGTCGCCTATGCTTCTTTAATTTTTCTGCTTCCTTCTTAGCCATTTCGTTGATCTTTAAAGCTGACTGCTGCCGTTCCTCAAGCTCTTCTGCCTGAAACAAAGGTTTAATTATCAGAGCAATTGTTCTCCAGAATTATCACTTGGTTGATTCATTTACCTTTCGCCGTAGACGTTCCATTTCTTCTTCATACTCTCTTTTCATTTTGGCCTGATCTTCTAGAATTCGTCTGTGAAATTTTTCTTCCTCAGCTCTTTCTGCAGCAATCCTTTCCTCCTCCATTCGTTTTCGCTCTTCAATTTGCCTCAGGAGTTGTTTGCTGTATTCTTCCTTCATGAAGGTATCGTCTGGTCGCTGTTCTGCTGTCTATAAAAACCAAATAGGACTTATCAAAAACTGTCATAAGAAAACATTGTTAAAAATATGGACTAGACTTGAGACACATGTGATTTTATAAGATTTTTGTTCAAGAGCCTTGTCAATTCAGCATCTGCTTGGTCAGAGGATTGCTGCGACGGGGATGGCGATTGAGATTTTCTAAAATCATCCCGACGTTCCATCGTTGCACCAATAGAAGAGTTTGGGGTCTGAGTCCGACTTGAAGTACTCATACTGTCTGTGTTAAAAAGAGGTAAAGTGAGACTATCGTTCGTGCACTATCAACTTAGGACTAGGACTTTAAAACTTAACATACTCTCAGGAGGATGAACTGTAGCCAACACTTGAGCCGATGCATATTGTGTCGGTGTTTGGAACATGAGATTGTTGGGTGGAGGCAAAATATTGATATCATTTATAGACTGAGATGTTTCTTCCTGTAATTTCATCAAATGAGCCAATTGTGATTGTCTTTGACAAGTTTGCATATAAGCCTCCTCATTTCTTCTTTGCAAGAATGCCATTTCTTTTTGCTTTTCTAAAATGGCCATCTCACTCTGTTGTTGCAAGTAAGTCATTTCCAACTTTTGTTGCATGTATAAAAGTTCGCCCTGAGAGACGCTTGGAGCTATGGGTCTCGGCGGG
>WJEZ01000669.1:0-24634 GCA_009869925.1 Thalassaphorura encarpata
CCCCTCTTGTTTATTTTAATAATTAACAAATTAAAAATTATGTTGCAGTCAACTCATGTAATTGAGTGATACTCGATGCATGCAAAATCTCATCTCACTTCGGCGGGGTGTCGAATCAGAATCAGAGTGAGTCATTTCAGGTGGGAAGACCAGGGTAGAAACAGTAATTCAGATTAGGTTTATCTTCTACAATTCGTTAATAAAACAATTAATTAATTGCATTGACTGTAACTTATTTATTTAAGTTTGTTTAGGTAACTATGGAATAAGGGGGGGACCTCTTTTTGCGACACGCGGTATATAATCATTTCCACTGTTGTTTACTTTAAAAACGCTGATACTATACGTACGCATTGTGTCCGTAATAATTATTAACATTTAACTTACGAATTTGTCACGAATGCGGCGAGTTTGTACACATCAGAAGTGTATGACCCAATTTGACGTTTGTATAAACTCATGACGCCTCGTAAAAGTAGAGCCATTTCTGTTAAGTTTAAATCTTCTAAATTGGTTCCACCTACACTTTCTCGAAATTCTTGTACTACCTGTAACACGGAAAAGAAATTTGTAATAAATGATATTTTAATCAAGTCATGGAAAACTTATATTTGACAATTACCTCTTGATTCTCTTCACTGAAAGGATGTCGAATCCTCCGGACCCTTTCCATGTTTAATAAGGTATTTCTCACTCCAGCACTGACTTGACTCATTGATATTTCAGAGGTACAAGACATAGTCCGATCTACACGGGGCGTTGGATTCGGGGGTGGTAACATTCCGTGATTGTTCCGAACTCTTTTAGTTTTTTGGACCTGGTCACTTGCCTCATGCTTCCTCTTCCCCATTTTGACAACTTTGCTCAAAACTTTTTTCAACTAATTTATTACTTTTAGAACAGTCGTTAACTACTTAAATTTTTCAAAATGAGCACGGAAATCATTTTCTTGACTTGAAACAATGTATACTTGAGTGAGTCAAGTGGCTTTTCGTTCAGAAATGCGTCTGGCTTAAGAATATTTAGCTGAATGTGTGAATTATTTTAGTCGTCCCTGTCATTTTGAACAACACTTGTTAATTCCCTTAAAGAAGGTGTCGGGTGTGTGTTTTCAACCCATTCTTGGCTTATGTTTGACTTCCTCAATTTAGAATCGATATTATTTAATTTTGATGAAGTCGTCTCTCACTGTGCCTTATGCAGTGAGGTACTCAATCCACAATGTTGGAGATGATTGCTGAAATAGAAAAAAAAACAATGCCGAAATTAAGTTGAGAAGGGCATTATTTGCAAATAAATAATGCATTATTCTCGGTAATACTTGGTAAGAAATGGTTTACTTATTGGTTTTATTAATTCGATAAAACCTAGAATCATCTTCATATGGGAAATGTGAGACTTATGTGAAAAGCTTCTTTCGGCAACTGCTATTTTGCTTATTCTTCGACAAAATTAGCAGAGTTGAGTCAGTTTTAATTATTGACGTAGGCATGGGTCGTCTTTCTATCAGCTTTCCGGATTTTAATATATTTTCTGGGTTTTAACTTGTCTCGAATAGCAAATACATGTGCAGCAAGAGAAAGAGCTTTTATAACGTTCATCTGGCAGACACACTGTCTGTCTGAGCCAAAAGTAGGGCAATGCCGAGTGTAGTAACAGTATTTCGGTATATATTTTGTCATCAATGCCCAATGATCAATTTTCTAGAACATTGGCTTGTGGTTTAGTAATTAATTATGATTTGCTTTGTCGTAAATAAAATTTATCGCAAACTTATGGCTTTGAATAGGATTAGCTTTCGGCATTCTTGGAGTTTCCCTCCGATATGCATTGTCAATTAAAATTGGAGGGTACACATGTAACCCCTATAAATAATTTAATTAAATCCAAAACGAAGATTTCCTCACCACTGATTACTGATACTTCCTAATGGGCCAGTTAGGCTAATCAAGGAGTTGCACTATTCATAAGTCTTCAAAAACTTTTTAGCACTGATTGTTCTTGAGTATTAATAACACAGACAGCGAAAGCTTTCAGTAAATATGCTTTGAAATGAAATGGTAATTGACACAATAGTCGAATTCTATGAGTTCAATTATATTTTGTATATTTCTAAATGTCCAAAATTGTTTGAAATATAAACTTACTGGGTCAAACTTTTAAAATTATGCAGGAATATGACTGATTTGTATTTTTCTTATCTGGGGAACGGGGATATACACTCACTACAGGCAAGTAGAAAAGATGCACATGCCAAAACCGTAAGCATTTCCCACCGTGTACCACATGCATTGTCATTGTAGGAGTATTTTATATAGAAGTTTGACAACGTTGATCCAAACATTGACTTCCGCTAAGTCTTCTTGACCTAAAAATGTTTAAATACATGATCTATTTATTAATTATCTAAGAGTTGATGGCTTAAATTTTTTGAATGATTAGACGTTTGACTTTGGCGTGTCAGTAATAGCTTTGAAGCAGAAATCCCATCCTGAGAGTCGTCAGTTTTGGCATAGCTGATTAGAGCTTGGCCAAAGGTCAAGACTGCCATCATATTCAACAAAGGTCAGGTTGACCCATTTATCTCCCAATCGGTACTTGTTAGCATAGACATGTAATTCTTGCGGTGTCAAAATTCTTCTGGACGTATGCACTAAAACGCAACCAATGAATGTTATAATGCCGTACTCGGCCATCAATCGCCTTTCAACACAATTTTTCAGTGACAGGAGGTACAGCATAACTATACTTGGCAAAAATATTTCAGACAAAAATATGTGATGTCAAATGATCTTCAGGTTCCTCCTTGTGATTTGTAACTTTAGAGCAACTTGGCGCTATCGTTTTCTATTGGTGGACCATTGTTCGAAAACAGGCGCAAATCTCGACAGAAACATTGAATTAATTTTCGACATTTCGACGATGTTCTTGATAGGAACATGAGCGATGAGCCTGGAATTTTGGAAATTAAATACCATTCCAATTCTGATTTGAACTTCGAGCTAATGGAGTAAATGTAACATAAATAGCAGGCGGGGGTAGAGATGGTTCTACAGACGGAAGTGGTAATTATAGTCGATACAAATCTTCACCAGCCAGGAGGCTAGGACGCATTTGAACAACATAGCTGAAAATTCTCCAACTATCCCTCTCAACAAATACTGAATAAACTCTTTTGAGAGGCGACGTATGATTGAGAACAAAAATGATACACCGATGGAAATAATGAACATCATAATTGATTGAAATATACGTATTTATTTTGAAGACAATTCTGACGAAATGTACAATTTGAAAAGCCGAGCACAGGATTTTTAACGAACGAACTGGTAGTTAAGCACAAAACATGGACATACGCATGAATTGGTTTTAAAATTTGAATTTTAACTTCAACTAAATATGATTGACGTTCTATTCTTGAGCGAATGGAGAAATGTCTACCGAAAGGCAATGCCTAAATTAAATTATATTTAATAGCTGTTAATATAAGCTTTTAATATTACAATATAACTTCTACTAGGAATTATTCTGATTTCGAACTAACATTATTTGGCTAAATTTTTTGGCACCTTCTTCTTATGATTTTGTAATCAAAATAAGTCGGCAATCATATTAAGTTGGTACGAGATCAACAAGAATCACAGCAACAAAAATATTTAAAATAAAATTTGACCAGAGCATGACACATTCGAACTAATAAAATACTAGTTACAAATGCAGTAACTTAAAAACGAATAAACAAGCAATAATGACTAATATTGAACTATAATCACAGTAATATGGTAATAAATAATATATTCATTCACGAGCAGTAGAAACAGTCAGAACGGTCAACAGGATACGGGTACGTCATCAGCCTCATCCTCGTTATTGAGCTAATAGCTTAAAAGATGCATCAATATCTGAAGATGCGGACGATATTGGCAAAGTCTACAAGGGAAATATGAAGCAAAAACTATATACGACTTGAGCATTTCAAAAATAAAATAACAAGGGGAAGTAGATTTTTAAAAACTTTGAATAAAAAATAAATTGGCAAAGGGACAAGCGATTCATGAATTCAAAGCAGAACAATCTCTTATGGTAATTTAATACCGTACTGGTACAACGGACCTATTGTTACGACGCGGTCGTAGAAGTCCCAGTAAGCCGTCATATGGAAAGCCTAATTTGTAGAGCATCATGTTTAAATTAAATCTTAATAAAATTTCACCGCTAAATAAGAAACACTCACCATATTACTTAGGATCACCATATACTCCAGAAGCGCAAATACCGTGTACACTGTAAAATAAACCAATTCCCAAATCGTGTCAATTTCAGTACGATAATTAAGCTCAGAAATAAAATGTATCATAATCATAATTACGGAAAATGAACTCTGTTAAGATCCACCGAAAGCAGAGAAGTATTTAGCTAACCTGAAAGTTGATCTGTAATTAAAATGAAAAATTATGTGGGCCTTACTTCCTTCTTCACAATACGCATTGTGTCTGACAAAAGTATAACACGCCATCCCAACACAACTCAGATTTATAGCCACCAAGCTCCACTTAGCACGAAGACTTTTAGATTCCATCAATGTGGGTGGAATATTTCGGTAGAGAAGTAAAAGTCCACACAACATGAGCATATAAGCCGTTGAACAGCCCATGAATAGTATGAAACATTTTTCATGAATACCTGTAATACAAAACCACGAACAAATAATAAATTGAAAGATATTGTGTGGAGTCAAAATAAAAATGAGGAAATAGAATGAATAATTACGATAATTTTCAGTCGAAGAGATGTAAGTCAGACCGATGAGCCCAATATTTTCAAGAACATTGAGAGCGCAGGTAATTCGAGTCAAGATGAGAGTTCGACTATACAACATTGCCTTTAAATATCTATAATACATGTCACTTATTGCAAATCTTGGAGCTGCATGTAAGGCAATGCATACTCTCCATACAGTCGTCGATACAGGAAAATGCCCCATCGCAGCAGAGACTGAAGGAAGGTAATTCGGAACCTATTTTGGAATATCATTAGAAAAAATATCAAAACAGACAAGATAAGAGAATAAATTCAGAAATATTGTGCCTTACTCCGCAATGAGTGTAAGTAGCCGCTTCTCGGTCGACGTACAAAGCCCATAGAACACAAAATATGAATCCCCCAAGTGGTAATGAAACTGTTAAGCAAGCTACATTCCTGAATGGCACACGAATTATGGACCAACTTGGGCCTTGAGAAGGGATCAGAGGCTCCTCATCCAAAGGAGCAATGCGACTGGCAGGCATGACTTCAACAATCGTCCAAAACCTTTCTGAAATCAACACATTACATTAAAACTTTTACAAAAATGTACAAAAACATGCTTGTTAAAAAGTTCGAAGTACAAATACAAATACAACGAATCGTATACGTACTAAATGTAATAAAAAATTCAGACTATTCATTGCAGTAATTTTTACTTACTTTTCAATGAATTTAACGCCTACGCTTAATAAACACTTATTTTTAAATCCAGTCTCATTTCAACCGGAGCTGATGCTGAGTTATAAGTCCATTCTTATTCTAAAATACTTTTTGGACAGAGTAAAGTGTAAAATATTTTTTGCTACTCCCGAACATGATGACAAAATTATTGTTTATATTTTATTTTTTAGCAATACATTGATTAGTGATTGTTGGGTGTGGCAAATATGAATTGGCGTTCAAAGTATAAAGAATAATTTATTTGACTTGTAAATAAATAAGAAATGGATTTGATTTCAAATTTCCCTCAATTGGAAGAGCCGAGCCAAATTACCTTTCCTATTTCTCCGTGGGTTAAAACATGGGAATCCCATGAAAACTTTTATTCGCCCTATCTTGGGCATTTTATCCTATTGCATTGCAATTTTATATTTCAAGACAAGAGATCCGAGTGCGGAAAACGTGTTTTCTACGTTCGTTCGTTCTTAGCTTTTGGCTTCACTTCGACTTTTTACTTGCGTCTAAAATCAAAGGAGAGACAGGGGTTTTATAGAATTTGACTTGAACTTGAATATTTAAAGAGTGAGGGACATGAAATAAAGACTAACGACATTAATAAGTCGTCCATCGGACGGACTGATTAACATTCCTACGAATTGTTCTTGACACGGCCTAGGAAAGTTTAACCGGATTGGGTCAACTTCCAAAGTCGTCCTGTGTGCGTTGAGGGATAAAGGCGCGAGACCTTTTCCCTCCCCTCGATATCTTGGACAAAGTAAGTCGGCAGTAATTATTTTTTTCCGTAACAATATTCTCCGTATTCATTATTTAGTAATAAAGCTCTCTTCTGTAAAAATAATAGTTCTGTTGTAATTGTATAACACAGATGATGGACGATACGGAACTACAGAGCTTGGATGATCCAGAGTTCGATGTGTTTAATGATGAGACGTTTGGGAATGCAACGGAAGGTAGAGTATTATCCTGTTTTTCTTATTTTTATTATAAGTATAAGCCACCTCTGCCTCCCTAATCTCGTAACGTATTTAATGAACTGGAATATCACAAACTATAAGATAAATCTAATTTATGTATGTTTCCAATGCTCTAGACTGGGAGAACACATTGTTTGACTCTGAATCGTCTGAAGAAGATTTAAATTATACACATGAACCTGAGGTAAAGAATTATTTCTTAAAGATGCATAAACTGATTTTGGTAGTTGCTGCAGATAGCAGTATATCTACAAAACTAGATTTACAAAATTGTACATTTATATACGCAACGTGTTATTTTAGCCAGCAGCACTTCGTGATGTCTCAATGCTCGCGAATCATTCCCGTGATGACAATTTCGATGCTGCAGAATCAGAGTTGGAAGAGAGTATTTCTCGTCTTGTATTCGACGATGATGAGCCCGATACAAGTGCTCCACGTAGTACTCATACAAAGACGATGTCTTACCGTACACCAGGGCAGGTAAGTACAAAATTGGCTGAAAACGAACGAATATGTGAAGCGACGAATAAGTTTTCATCGTTTACGTTTTTGTGATTAATTTAGGTTGCTAATAATCAATCTTCGTCAGTCGTGAGTAGTTGGCTATCATCTCAAGAATCTTCTGTGTGGTCTGCTCAACCGGAACCTATTGTTGCTCCTCCTAAAACACAACCAGTTCATGCAGCTGCTTCACAAGGACCTGGTCCAGACTCACCTCTTTGGGACCAAGCAAAAGGAACTCCAATTAGGTCCCATCCGCCAACACCGAGTGATTCTTCCTCTAGAATTAAAGTGAGAATTTATTTGTATATACTCTGCTCAAGTTATTTTTTATATGAATTGTTGAATTATAGTTTAGACAGTTTTGTCGCTACTGAAATATTCTTTTGAATGGGTCTTTAGGAGAAGCAAAGGCAAATGAAAATGAAGACTTTGGAAGAAATTGAAGCTGAGCTTCTTGGAAAACCACAAGCAAAATTAGAAGATGCTACTTCTAGTTTGAGAACACATCATCATGAGGGAGACAAAAATACAGCACAGCCAGGGAATTCTCATGCAATTTCTAGTGGAACGGGAGCCTTTGTGGGACCGAGGCGGATGATAATTCAGCCAACTCGGGAGCAATTATACAGTCGCCTAAACGCCACTGCGGCCTTGAATCAGGGAGGTTTGGATGGTTCTGGGGGACAAGCTCTTGCTCAAAACAACGCATTATTGGGATCTCCGCCTCGTATGCAACCAGGATTCATGCCGCCACCTAACTTTGGACCTCCGAGGCACATGGGTGATTTTCAACAAAGTCCTCGACCACCGCCGCACCTTCCCCCAAGAATGATGCCGCCAGGTATGCACAACGTCCATCCTTTCCCGCCACGGATGGGACTAAATCAACCCAATGCTCCGCCAAATTTCCGAGGGCCACACCACAGGCCACCGCAGTTTCATGCAGGGCCCCGCCATGGATGGTACGGTCAGTACGATCCCCGTCAAGGTCACATGCCTAACGATTATTGGGATGATTTTCGAGCTAATGGAATGCTTGGGCAAGATGTTGATATTTACAGTGGTCTCATGACTGAAAAGGACAAACAAAGACTCAAAAATATTCAAATCATCCAGTTACAAAATGACCATCCATATTCTGCTGATTACTACTTTTTGGTAAACATAAACTAAATTTGTTATCTTCACGCCTTGTATCTGATTTTATGTTTTGAATCTTGCACCTCGTATTATTTGATTTTTTGCATCATTTTAAGGATGCATTGTTTCGACGAATCCATTCCGCTTCCGAGTGCTTCCCAACCACTGATTTCTTAATTTCAATTTATTATTTAGATGAAAAAATTGAGTACTATGAGGATCAAAGAAGACGAGCGCAGAGACTTCGTGTGCTTCAGGAAATTATATCCGGCCGTCGGTTCTGAGCATAACAGAAACGATTATATCCCAACCCACTTCGAGAATTCTTTAGGGAAACTGCAGGTATGTTCAACACTTTAATTCACGAATCATTCGATCAAATTAATTCTCAAGTTTAGAAAATATTCTACACAAAAATAGATAAATTCTTATTTGCCCTTTGAATGTTCATAATAGGCAGTGAGTGCCCTTGCTCCCAAAAAAGCTCTGGATACAGGCGTGGTCAGTACGAAGAACATGGGTACTTGGATGTCCCCATCTCGTTCATTGTTGCTTACTATTGAGAGGGTAAGTTCATTTAATATTTTACGAGGAAGGGAAATTTTATAGAATTATTGGATATGTTTTGGAATATTCAATAGTAGTAATAAAAGTAAAACAAGGTTTGGTTAAGGCTGAACTATAAGTGAGTTCATCGTGAAACTTGCCATATTCTAGCGTCAACAATTTATTTCTGTTCAGAGTTTTAAATATTAATCCATATGCGATTTAGTATTGAGAATAAAGCTAGTTGAAATTCTATGTGTGAATTGAACAATATAATTGTTGCCACAGATTTATATCAATATCTTGAGAGTTGAAGAGGCTGACTTCCGAGCTACTCTCCGAGGAAAAGAAGAGATCTTCACAATAGCCCGTCAGCAAAATTTGCAATCAGCATTCCGAATTCTGAACTGGATTGGTGTGGACGCCGTTGCAAAATACGATAAGGGCAAGGTAATTAAAAGTGGACGTTTGGTTCCATGCTGATCTGATTTGCTAAAATGGTGTTAATTTGTTGGCAGGTTCTTTTGGCCCGTTTGTTATCCGTGACTGCTGAAGATAATGCTGACCTATACAAATACATTATTATAAACATGTCAGAATGGTTCAATGGACATGATGAAGTTAAGCAGGCTCGAGTTGTTTACGAAAGTGTCAAAAAAGTTGTGATGATGGCAGATGCTAAGGATATGATGACAATGATTTCGCTTCTTCCATTCTCATATACAATGCGAAAGTTGCAGAGAACCAGGGTTAGATATTTTTTAATCAAACGGTTGACGCATTCAGAAAAATTTTTTTTGATTTTTATTCTAGATTGGAGCGAGCTACTTGTTTGCTATGGTTCATCGCATTGAACAGTTATTTGACGAATTGATTTCTGCCGATTTTAGCACACTCGATGAAATCAGAAACAAGACCAACATAGGCACTACTAAGCTGGACATTACAGAAATCATGTTCCGCCAATCTGTTGTTCAGTTTATTGCTCTTCTGTACTATGATACTTCTACATGTGTCCCGCTTGAAATTTTCCCATCCTCTAAGCACCTTGCGCTAAGGTGAGTAAATATATGCGGAAAATCTAGTTGAAGATTTTTAATTATTTGAGACCGAAAAAAAGCTTAGTACGTTTTTTTGTTAGGTCAAATTTGTCAGCATCGACTGACTATACTACTGATGGTTAGAATCGAATTTAAAACGTTGGTCGTCATTATTTGTTTTTCAGAGTCAAAGACCTTTTAAGTCTCCGGCCTGAAGTTGGGAAGGATGGACTTGTTTTAATGGATTCTCGCTACAAGTATTTCATTAGCCAGGGCGCGACTGTTTACCAAGAACGTTGAAACGAAGAATCGACAATTACACACAAGACTCAAGTCAACTCGTTGGACTACTGTCTATATTTTTCATAGCTTTCATGATATATGCTGTGAATTTTCAAGTTAACCCTCACCAAAGTATTTCTTTTCTTTCATCTCAATTTCTTACAATTCAAATTTAATTTTTGAGATATATAATTTTACAGCATTCAAAAGAAAGTTGATGAAAAGTATGAACAGTACAGCAATAAAGTTAGTGGGTAACGTCGTGCAGATTGACTATGTGCGGCTATTCTAAAATACTTTTTTATTTAAAAAGAATAACCATATACTTAAGATATGTCGCATAATGCACAGGGCTCTATTTTTATCCTTGATGTATATGACTGACAAAACGGAAATAAAATGTTTCGTTCTCGCATTCAAATCACAGTAATTCATTTTTTATTAAGTCATTCTCCCACATGTATCCCATACGTATCATATGATAATGTATAATGATTTTCATATTGCCATCCAAGTTAAATGTTACTGTAGTCATAACACAAATAATTTTTAATTATGAAATTCACTCATTTTTGGAGCCTTATACCTCGACTAGCATTGCATTCATTTGGAAATCTGAATTTGGGTTCAGTGTGCGAAAGCAGACGTGTTTGTTTGTCCCGATGATGCAATTATTACTGTCACTGCAACAAGTCCTATTTAGGGAAATAAAATATCATGTTCTGGAGTCATAATTAGTTGCATATTTAATTTTACCTCATCAGATAGATCGGAACCAACAGAACCGATAGAATTATCCATGTGCACGGACCCATTTGGTGGATTTGTGGAAGAGTAGTTTGATATCGTAATTAAGGAATCTGTAACTACTTCTAAAGTAGCTGGTTTGCACTGAAATAACAATAGTTTTAATTTAGTTTATGAATTACTTGTTGAATTTTAATAATCAGATCATTACATTATCTGTTTCAACCCAGGGTGATTCCAAATGTCCATTTTGTTCCTCTAGAAGTGGTTCACTCGAAAATACTACACTGTCAACATCATCTGTTTCTGTTTGATTAAGCCGGGAGTACTGACATCCCCTGAAATAATTAATTTTTATAACACGGTCATACCAGGAAGTAGATTTGAATATATTGAAGACCAACTTGGAGAGGGCAATCATATTTCGGCATCGGTGTTTCCGCCACAAATAGTAGGACAGGTACAGAGTAAAAGCTAAGATTGCTAGGGTAAATAAAATTAAACCGCTCCCTTTCACTGAAGAGAAAGTCGTCGTGGATGGGTTGTAAGGCTTTGATTTTTCACCAGATTGGAGTTTATTTGGTGGTGAACCTGAAGGTGTATTTGTATGACTCATTTCCAAAAGTTTGGCCTTTATGAATTCTTGTGCGGGAGACTGAAATATTATCGGGTGACTCTGACACTACACTGTGCTGCTGGGTTCTACTCATACTAAATGAGGTTTAGTTCATACTCTGCTCAATTAACAAACTACTTGGGAAGAAGGAAAAATGAAGAGTGAATCGCAATAGTCTGGAAGGAAGGAAACGATAGAGTTCTCTTCTATGGAGAAATCCAAACCCGAGAAAATTGTTTGTCAGGATACCCGATAGAGTTGGGCCAAGTAGAAATGTTCCAGAAACGGCCAACGGAAAAGACTTCGCGTGTGAGAACCCGTGAAAAAATCAATAATTCATCCGTTGCAAAATCTGCTTTGAGACGGATGAGTGAAAATGTGCGGAAATGCATGGAGCTTACTTGTAGTCTTCTCGGTTTCTCCAATTCCCCATGCTTGACTCTATTTCGTTTAGAGTAAAATGTATTCAAATCATTTTTCATCCAATTAAGTCTGAATTGTAGGTGTTATCATGGCGTTACTATTCTTGCAAGAATAGAGAGCACTGATTTTGCCTTGCTAGAAATTCTTTGAATCATTTTGGAAGCTTTGCAAATAACTGTTCTGGTTTTTGAGAAATAAAAAATCATCGCATCAGTTTTTAGTGAAGAATTCTACACATGAAATTAGAAAATCATAAATGACTGTAGTTTAGGTATTGGGTATCTGATGATCGATATGTACTTGTTACTTCCTTCCACCACTTAATTTCTGTCAGTGTAATTGTAATTAAATCGCTAATCCCAGTTTGTACCTACTTTTTTGCATTAATCTAAAACTAAAGTTTTAAAGGAAACGATGCTAACTAGATGGAACGAGGGAATCCCAAATTCTGTTTTTGTTTCAACCCACGAATAGACAGAAACAAAGACCAGAGCAGTTAAGGCGCAACATCTGATCATTTCATTGTTTATAACCTATTTAGATTAATTTTACGAATGTCCTTATGACATGATACTTTCATCATCGATCATCCAAAGCGTTGTAGTTAGTACATGAAAGGATTCCAACTACAATAATTTAGCTTCAACGTAACTATTGTTTGAAGCAGAGGATTCCAGGAATGCAGAAATTCTCAACGTAATCTATCTATCCATAGCTACAATGTGGATCAACGGATCGATTCCAAAATGTGATGCTCTCCGTCCATCCGTTTCAGCTCTGTTCCTTAAGACTTTCTGAAATAAAAGCAAATTCAGGAGCTAAGGAAAAACTTGAGGATGACAAGAATAGACGATATAAGTCGATATTGAAATGTAGCATACTTTAACGAAAACCTCAAACTTGCATTACCACACTTGTACTCTGGTATTTTAAAATCTCGTACAAGGGAATTCGAATTTCTGAGACCAAAGATTTTCTTTTGTGTATTGTGTATCTCGATCTGTCTACAATGTAGTCTTCTGATATACAGACTACGTATATTTTACAGAACTGTTTAATGTCCCTACAACTTACCTTTTCAACCAAATATAAGACTCAGATTTTTTGGTTGCATGATGAAATGATTTTTAGAAAAGTGCCTCGTGAGATAAAAATTAGTTCGCATGTTAAGAATATAATTTTAGCTACTAGAATGCTTTTAATTCTTGAATTTATACTGGAAATATAGAAATAAAAATATAATTTTAACTAAATTCAGTTTGCACAATCCAAATTAATATTTCTTGGACTGGACGATGGGCCAATTTATTCTTCACCTTTACAGCGGTTCCTGATTCAACCGAAACTTTCATTCCTGGGTTTTGAACCTGTTCTCATAAAGCGAGGTATTTGTAGACAACGAGGAAGTTCGTATAGCTTTCACTTTTATTCGTAGTTTAGTTGACGTAGCATTTACCTATCAAATCGACCCAGTTCCAATCCAACCTCAACTCATTCATTTTATGTCTGAACTTTCTCTCACGAGTCCTCGTTCTAATCATCATTTCATTCCGTCTCATTTAGCTACCACTCAAGGGCATAAAGTAAATGTTTATTCTGATTCTTCATGATCATTAATTTAACACTTTAATCATTCTTCTTGCAAATTTACTAAAAGAACAAAGGATGAGGAGATAGAATATCAAGGAATTAACGAACGCTGATTAGATTTGGACAATGTGTTTAGTGTTTATATCCAATTAAATTAACTGAATTTGAACAGAGCAATCCTTTGAGCAAAATCATAAAAGAACCGTCATCATGAATTCATGTACGTTCTATCAACTATTTGACAAGTAAAAGATCCTTGTGGACTACAATTCATCGGCGAACGTGAACAAGAGGAGCGAAACCCTCGGTTTCATTTCAATTTAATTATCAGATATTTACTCCTCGTCAAAACCGTTAGCATCCTGTCATTATGTTGACTCATGCTCTCAACGTATGTACGTACATGCCTGTCTTTTACTTCATCAAATGTCAAAATAGTAATTTTATCTTCTGAAGATTTGAATCAACCCTTTTATGCCTACATTTTCTGTCAAAATTCATATGAGAATGGGTAGACATTACTTGACGGTGTTTTAATTGAGAGATAAAATGTTTTGAAAATATCCTTTTCTAATGGTCAGCCACGAGGTACGTTCTTTGTAGATCCGGACAGGTTATTTGCAGTCCATCAAATAGATTCAGTTCCGTGACTTGAGATGAAATCCATGTCAGGAATGCAAAAGGCACAACTACATAAATATGATTCCTTTCATCCTGTCCTTTTTGAGCTGACAGGCCATGGTATATGGCTTATGGGTTATAGCTCAATATAATGGTTTGCTGGCGGCAAAGAAAAATGGTTTGTGGAGTTAATCACGTTATATGATTTTGCAGTTCATCCGAATCATACTTATAAGGCAAGAGAATTTGGAGGCGTGGAAAAACGTGAGTGCATTGGTTTAACAAGAAACTTGAAATAAAGTCCGACCGACGACTCTGACTGAATCTCATGAAATGGGGAACTTCCTTTTTCTCCCTCTGTCTGTTTCTGAAAAGCCAATTAAAGAACCCAAAAGAACTTTGTTCCTTAGGTGCTGAAAAGGTGCACTTGTTCCTTTAAGAGTGAATTGGACTTTCACTCATTCGAGTCATGTCGTCGAGTCTTTTCTACTTGACGATTACTCTAGCAGCTCCACGATGAGAACAAGGGCCAAGTTGGTTCTTTTCAACCTCAAGTCTTGGCATTAGGCATTCACATGAGCTCAAAATTAGTCATCCTTCTTATGCAAGACATTAAATTCCTAATTTGAACCTATAAAGAGTTGTATAGTTTTTAATGAGGAATGATATGGAATTTTTAAAGAGTTGATCCACGTGTGGTGTAGATAGTCTTGGTGTAATATTTTGAAGTCAGGAGAGAAAAAAGGAGATATTTTGTGTGTGGGAGAAGTGTAAGGGGAAAGAAGAAAGGTGAGGTGCGCGGAGTCAATGCGAGAACTCTTTAGAAAGGACGACGAGTTGTCCTGGCCAGGATAATCGTGGTGGAAGGGGTGGGAATCGACCCCTTCTCCAGTATCGATCAACTTTTCATGTTATAAGAGGTTCATCCGGGGAATGGAACCCAAAGAAGTTTGGTTTTGCTGGAGGAGGCGATACTTTGGTTTCTCCAGCACTAGCCGAGCGAACTAGTCAATTTCCCCCTCTCATTCCGCACATGTTTAGACCTCTCCTATACTGGATGCGTTTCTTCCGGACTTGTCAAACGTGAGCAGAGTGACTACAGTGTGGCTGAGCTCTTGACTCGTGAGGATGTGCTCCGTCGTCTTTCCGTCTTCGACCCCGAAGTGCCTTGGGAAGTCGAAGATAATTAACCAAGGCACCAGCCACGAACAACGAACTTTCCCAGTGGCCCCATGACTATGTGTGGCCCTGGTGCAGTAGAGTGGCCAGATCATGAGTTGACCCCTTCTTGAACGCTCAGAAATAATAAATCCACAAAAATCTTCAACTAACACATGTAGTGAAAGTGGTCGTGATTTTTATAAAGTTTCAACCACTAGATTTTATCTTGTTCCTCACTTGTATCCAAAGTCGGCGTGAGCAGGGCCTTGGCTCCTCCTCATCTCAAGCGTCAAGATGTTGAATTTTGCAAATAAAATGCTCAATACCATCATGGGGACTGACGATCAACCGGGACAAGGGCCTGGGCAGGGACAACAGCACATGGCTGGCATGCCCCAAGGGCAAGGTGCTCGACCAATGGGTGGCTTTCCCCAAGTAAGGCCCTCGCCCCAACTCGGTGGTGCACGTCCTTATGGGGGTCCTCCCAGTTTCACTGGCCCTCGGCCTAGCCCCGGGCTAATCCGCGGGGGCGCTCCAAATTTTGGCGGGATGGCACGACCCATGGGTCCACCTGGTTCGGGCCCTGGGACACCGCATCGGTTCAATGGTCCCCAACCCCTTCCCCAATCTATGCCTCGCGGAATGATGCCTGGAGGACCTCAATTAGGATTGGCCCCACGCGGACCGGGACCTCCAGGCCAAGTCCAAGGAATGCCTCCCTTAAGTCCAAGACAGCGTGCCCCACAACCCAGACAACAATTTCAACAAAAAATTCAACCTCCACTCCAGCTGGCTGGTAAGATCATTATTCATTCAAATTTTGTATAATTCCAGTCAACTTTTGACTTTCTCAAAACGCAGTGTCAATTTTATAACTAACTACAAATAGCGCACTATTCTACGGCATGAAAAGTTCCAGGAAATAAAATGTACAATTCATTCGTATTTAACGTTCATATTTTATTTTGTCTCAATTCAGTAAAAACATTTTACGTGAGAACAAAAAGAAACTCGGGGCTTATATTTTAAGTACGAGTAAGTGTTCATTGGTTACTTGGTCTGTTGCACTATCGTGACCAAATGCACAATGCACTACTCAATTCGAAGGAAAGCAGAGCATTTGAGATATTTTAATGGAATCTACTCATTAGTTGATATCTGATGGTAGGCAGGGAAAGTGAGACTGTGGACGGACTAGTATTGGGATTGGCAGTGCTTGAACAGCTCTGGTCTGCCTCGCCTAGTGCCGTAAGTGCAAAGTGTTAGAAAAATGGAAAGCCGAACGGAACAGTAGCAAGATTTGCTAATACTCTTGAAAGGTTGGACCTCCACTATACTTTGTGTTTGGTTCAGTTGAGGAAAAGAATCGATCGTTGTTCAGTGGGAGAAAACTAACTTGACGGAGTGGCATGGTTTATATTATACGTACGTATATCTCTCTTGTTAACTTACTTACAAGTCCATGTCAGGATTTAGATTGGGTAGAAGTTGCCGCATAGAAGGAAAGTGAAAGTCTCATCCCTAGCCGACTCTCTGGGCTTGAAACAGACAGATGAATAACCACAAAACAATTTCTAGAGTTGGAAATGTTGTAAAGGTACAATAGGCAAGAGATTTTGACTAGTCAACGTGGATGAGGAATTGAGGGACTAAGGTATCGGATGAGACAGGAAGGAAGCCATGTCCCAACTCACTCCAGTCGTTGAGGTTAACCTGTAGCAAATGAGAGAAGTGTTACAATCAATCTGGGGGGCTCTTTACATGTCAAGTCTCTTGAATAAGTAATGGTGGGTTTGGCTTTCCAAGATAAAACTAGACCTTCCAAGTTTCTATCCTAAGGTGTCTATAACTTGATATATTCGAGCCATGCTTGGAGGAAGGAATATAGGAAAAAAGGACATTTAATGACTTCCTCAGCCATCAAGACCTCCTAATATGAAATATTTGGCAGATTTCTTTATTCAATTTTTACAGGACATATTCATAGCTACAAAATCCCTACTTCACTTTTCTTTTTCTCTGACCCAAGTAATATAAGGGAAAGAGTTTTATTACCAAGCACATACATGGACTGCTCGTGTTCTTAAAAGTTATACATAAATACGAATGGTCTAGTATTACGAGTCGGTCCATTGTAAGTGAAAATATTTATCTAGCATGGAAGGGTTAATCGTCCAAGTTATTGGATTGTTCATATGTTAGAAGGAAGGAAAAAGAAGGTTGACTGTAAATTTCGCGCATTGCTTTTTTACACTTGGTGAGCAAAAGGAAGAGAGAGAGAGAAAAGGGAAAAAAGTTGGGTGTCATTGTCCACAAGATCACAAGTTTCACGCTCCCTGATGCGTAAAGTCTCTCAGATTTCTTTAGGATTTTCCCATTCTTTTCCCAGGCTCCCACTGACTCTGCCTTGTAACTTCATGCTGATTACTCTCTCAGCTTCGTCGCCAGCACACACACACGTTCCATTCTAATGTTCTAGTGTCAAAACCATTTTCACTTTCTTTTATTTTTCTTTATTTTTACATTCTGTTTCTCACTCAGCTTAAAAGCGAGGTTTTCCTCTTAACTTGATGGGATAATTGTTCTCCACATGCCACAAACTACTTCATGAATAAATTAAATACCCTACTACTGCCAAATGAACATGAACACTTTTATTTTATTGACAAAAATGTTCAGTAATAATCGAGATACATCATTGAGTACAAATTAATAGTCTTTTTTATACACATTTTAAATAAATCTATAAAGCTATATGTTGGCTCAATGATATGTATATTTGTTTTAATAAATTATGATTTGTCTTAGCATTTCCTAAATGGACGAATTAGCAAAATGAATGATACCTTCTGTTAAAACTTTTCATTTACCTTCATGTTTAAATATTCTTCTGCTACCTAATTTTATCTTAGTTATTTCCTCAGGGAGTCTCCTGAAGTGGATATTTTAACTGAAAGTAGTTATTAATTAATAATCCCGCTGACTCAGCCCACTCTTAGGGCATTAGAGGATCCAGGTTTGAAGGAAAGAGAGAGAATAGAATTCCGAGTCAACAAAAAGGCTAATTCACTATTTATTACTCAATCCTCTTCCAAAACGCGGGAGCACTCTCCCGCTCTTCCCAACCGACCAAGTTGTTCAAATCCAGAGAAAATGAAAAAGTTCGAAGTTAGGTATTCACTTTCTCCAACGATAAAAGAGGGAGTGGCCACCCTGTATTTGTAGACCTTCATTTCAAATGACATTTCTGGGGAAGGGGATTCTATATTGATGCAGTATAAAACATGCCAAGCTCTAATGGTACAAAACTGTAGGAAAGAAAATGTGGCATAGAAGCATATGGTTAGAAAGAAGATATGGTCTTTGAAGAACGTAACGATTGAAAAGTTGTTTTATTATTGAAGGAGGAGGTGGAAGCGGTGGAGGAACCCCTGTACCCGATTTGGACTTGAGTCATTTGAGTGCTGAAGAGCGTGCAATGATTGAAAACGTAATGGCCAAGGCTCAACAGCTGGAGCATGATGTCCCACCCGCTCCGATTCCTCAGACTTCTGCCATGGGTCAACCTGGACCGTCTCGTATGATGAGGTAATCACTTTTACCACTCTTCTTACCCAACTATTCCACACGTATGGTTTGAACCAACTCACTTCTACAATCCTAAACTAAAATTCGCCTTTAGAATGTAACATAAGCTCGGAACATCAGAGAAGTAAAGATTTCAGGCGAAAACTCGTAGATACGACTAGAAGTTGTCTGGTAAATTTCTCCCCAAAGATATTTCACAAGATTTTATCTATGCGACGCTTATGTTGTGTTTTCTCCTCCAACTCAGATCTGACATTTTATTATTTTATGAAAACACGGGGGCTCTCACTGCTCTGCTCATACTCGAGCGAGCAAAAATATATTTTCTCCTGGCTCCTTTCGCTAGGATGACTTTTTTATCCTTCTTTCACCCACTCTAATCCAAAACTAGTAAAAACTTTCTTTCCCTACCAAAAGTTAACGTTTCAGTGAATGGGCACAAAATATAGTAGCCGTGTGTCATTTAGATAGATAGATAATGGCTTTTTTTATTCGGTCAATCTTGTCAGGGTTAACTGTTAGAAATAAGAGGACCGTATTTATGCAACCATTCACATGAAAATTCAGTCTGCAGATAATTTTGAAGTAATCCATGCATTCCGAGTATTAAATGAAATCAAATGCAAATATTAATAATCTTGTTTGAATTTCGGAATATTTAGTACATCCAGTTTATGTTTACTTCTTGTACTTCAAATAAATCTACACGGGAATATATAATAGCGTCAATCATGAAAGGGTATACATTTCACTCAAGTTAGTACTACGTAAATTGAAAAGAAGCTTGACAAGGGTCTGGGCTCTTTTTCTTCTTTAGCGAGTACCATGTTAAATGGGCCTTATTAGTGTATTGATAGAATATTTTTGCAAGGCAAAGGCTAAATATTTACAGAGGGGCTTTTTTGCAATTTGTTTCATGACACAGATTTTTTAATATTTATGGATAAGTATCCATCCCATGTAAACCTCACACACATGTGGATATTAAGTCTGGCTGACGAGTAACTTTACGGTAAACAAACTTGCAAAATCAAGGCTTTTTTAATGGGAAATTTTGGCTAGTCAATTTTGTGGATATATATATACATATATGCCCAATTTGTTCCACTGGCTTCGCTATGGAGGATTAGGTTTGTCTGGGAAAGGAGATTGGAAGACATTAGTTGGTAATTAAGCTTCGCTTAAATATTTACACGAGGACGGTGAAGGAACCTCTGTGCTTCTGATGCGTCTGAATGGATTCCTCAGGTGCAATGAACTCGAATGAAGTAGAAAGCAAGGGTTCGATGTTTATAGCCCTCAAGCTCCCTATCTAATTATCATCTAAACCAATGCAATTTTAGTAGACGCAGCCCGGAAGGCAGATTAGTTTTTGCAGCCTACTTCATAGGGGAATACAAAAAGTAAAACATAATCTTCTGAAATAAAATCTCACGTTTTTCTGAGTTAAATTATTGGAACCCGCATAATTACATATATTCATTCTGCCTTCGTATTTTTGAGAATATAATAACTTTCTACATACTCGTGATGAATTTCTAACATTAATCACACTATTGAAAATTGGGCAAGCCCCAGGCCGTAACTTTCTTCCAAACCATTGGAAAATGTCTAGATGCTTTCATGTTTCTTTATTGCTGGAATCGTCAGCCATATACAACTAGTAATGAAATATGATCTCCTTTTGTATGTACCCATTAGTTTTTGCTCGTCCTGCCAAAGAAACGACTAGATGTATCTAGTAAGGGCTTTTCTGTCGCATTGATATAAACTAACATAACATATAGACTTACTTTTTTAGGTAGAAAACGTCTTCATTACGAATTCTCGTTTCTGTGAAGATTGCAGATAAAACCGGATAAATAATAGTTTTGAATATCAGTAACAATTAGCTCTGAAAAATATGGAAAGGAAACTCATCAGTATTAAATATCAAGAAGCAAGGCAAGAAAAATGCGTGATAGTCAAGATATTCAACAAAATTTTTATTTGTTTCTACCAGACATACGTATATTCGTACTGTTTTCTTCCTTTCGGTTGGATGAGCTAACATTTTCTAAGTGGCTTGAGTAATGGATGGTAGGATTTTTACATTAAAGTTGAAAAACTTTTTCTGGCAGCTGAAGCTAGACTAAGAGTTAATACCCGTTTCGCCCTCCTTCATCGATTGATGATCCCGCACTACTCAACTAAAAAAAATTCCGATGAATCCATTATTTAATGTCGTAGTTCACATGTCATATATATGAGATTAGAGCCTTCATTAGCTTTACTGATGTCAAAGGCATTTGCAGATTTTCAATCTCATTTTCTTTTCTTTCCTCTTCCTTCTTTTATATCGTGCTAATGGATTTTCCCCTAAATTTCACAAGTAGGAACGGTTCCTATTATGCTAGAAATCTCAAGAAGACCATATCCAAAATTCTCGCAAATTATACCAACCAATTTTTTTCTTCTTTTGTTGTTAGAATTCTTGGCAATTGGCCCATGCCCAATGCCCAGTTTTCTTTCTGATCTTGTCATATCACATAAGGTTTAGTGAATTTATATGTACATGACTCCAATTGTGACCCTATCTCGAATAATTTATTATTTCCTTTCCTTGTTTGTAATTTTCAACACCGCCTAGTAATTTGTGGAAAGGGATTCAATGGCTTTGCTGGGCTTATAATGAATCCGCTTGATATCCCAGGACTTCCGCTCCTCTTTGATGTTTAATAAGCTTTGAGATGTGATTTGCTTAACTGGTAGACTTACAGCTTCACAACATTAGGACCCTACTGGCGGATAGATCACAATCTAACAAATGACAAAGAAGAATCGACTGACCCTTGCCTAGAGCTGAGCTTAAGATTAAACTCCTAAATATCACGTATTGAAAGTAGAATTTACATTGTACCAATTATAGTTCATATCAGCTCTTCATTGTTGAAATAGTGTTATGAGTCTGATTTGAAATCCTTTCACTTATGGATGTACTAATTATTTATAATCATGTACCGATTTTTGGTTGTCCGAACACGAAGAAAGTACTATACATAAATATCATCGTATATTTTATGACTTTCTCTGAGCTTTATTGGAAGCGTTGGGCCCGAAGGCGAGCTATTTGACTAATCGACATTGATTCCTAGACTGGATGTGCTTCCATCACTCGAATGGAATCGTCTGCATTTTTTACCGTCTACAAATCAATATCCTTCACTCTCACTCCTTTATAGCTCAGTCAGTGCGAACGTACTCCACCATAAAGTTGCCTTTTCAATCAATAAGGAATGCCTTGAACATTTCACACAATGTCCTGGTATGCGACAAATATTACTTTTTCAAATATGCCAACTACAGCTCATGCTATTTTGGAAAACCAGATTTAGAAAGTATTCGGATGAAATTCCATTGTTGTTATTCCCCTCCTATGCGTTCTTCAATGACCAGACATATTAATAGTTGTCAGGATTAAAAGCCTTGTATTTGCCAATTCAAATGGATTCCTTAATGATATTTATGAATACGAACAAATTATAGGATAAAATATAAGGTAAAACTTTGATGTGAAAATTTTCCAAACTTTGTATTTCAGACCGGAGGATCAGCGAGGTCCAGGCCCAGGGTATGAGGGTGACTTTGGAGGTGCCCGCCTCTGTCCACTGTGTCGACAACGTGATGTAAGGATGAATTATTTTTAGAAAATTTGCAAATCTTCTTATATTCTGCTTAACATATGAAATATGGACATAATATGTTAGAAAGATTATTTTTATGTTTTTTACTTTGGTTTCAGTTGAGCGGTCGAGACGGTCATCTAGCTCAAGAGTGTGCTGAATGTGGAACTTTGGTGTGTAATCGATGCGGTGGGTTAGCGACGCACCCTGAAACAAAGGTTGGTTGTCTGTAGTTTTAGTTTGGCTTTAGCTCCTTGGAACATGAATGTACACATTGTACTACATCTCCTGAACTCCGCTCCGTTTCCTCTTATTTCTTAGTTCCCATTACATACAACGTTTACTCCTATTGCTACAAAACATCTAAAGAGTTGAGCTCCTGATTCAATTTCATTTACACACATACATAACATGGAGGACAGTCGTCTAGTCTTTTGTGGCAAGAAGAATTAAATGCGTCACACTAAATCCAAAATTGACATTTGTAATAGCTTTAGCTCCACTTTTATGTCTCCCAATTTCATTACCTACCCTCTGACCAAATAAACGCTCTAAGCACTACCGACTCGTTTCACTTCTATAGCAAAGTTTTTTTTCTCATTCAAGTAAATGTAGCTTTCCCCATTTCGTCTCTTTGTACACATTTCTGCCATATATAGATTTACGTGGGATGACTGTAGCTGTCAACTCTCTTAATTGCCGTTCACCACCTTAAATTCACACTCTAGTCTAATAAAATTAGTAAAAGGTTTCCAAACTGTAGCGGTCCATGGTATCATTAAACATTAAATTAAATCTAAATATTGGTAATATTATCATGCAATCAAATGGGCTTAAATTGCTAGGTAGTATTTTCCAATGTAAATTATAGCCATTTCGTGAAATAATATTATTGCAGCTGTAGATATACGTTGAAATAAAGAAACATTTAAATAAGTAAGTAAATTGGGCGGAAAGCACAGGTATGGAAGAACGGACTGACTGGAGGGTAATAATAATGCTACAGAATTGGGTGATGTTGTGTATGGAAGGACTAGGGCTGAAAAGCCAAAAAACTAAGGCAAGGGAAGGGCCAAGAGTGTGTGATTATTTGGGTGAAGTCTGAAGAAGTAGCAGGGGTATAGTAATGGCAAAGTTCTCTAAAGGAAGGAAGGAGTTGAAATCTGTATCTCCAAGAGTTTTGTGTGGTACAGAACGATATGGATATTCCGTGTAGTGAGTAGAGTAGTTCATCCGAGCCAAGGAGAAAGCACGGATCGATTTCTCCTGCTCGCTGCTAGGATCGAGCTCCCTGCTTTTCTCTTCTCGGGCACCAAGAAAAAAAACAGGGTGCATGGAAGCTGGGGTTTCCTTTGGGTTACACGATACTTTGTTCTTTCTCTTCCATCTTTCAATTTTATACTCTGCCTTGCCTTGGCCTCGGCTAGCTCCTGGCTCTTCTCCTACACCAAACTTCCGTTTCCTCGCATCTCATTACGCATACAAAGCTAAAACCTCATTCGATCATTCACCAAAATCCCTTTCAGCATTAATCCCTATTGCCCAAATAGAACCTCCTCTTAAAAAGGACCTAAATGCAATAAGAAAATTAAGAAACAGTAGTGGTAGGGTTCTTTAGGCTTTTCTAGCCGAATGATACTATGCAGAAATCAAGTCTATTCTTCTTCCAACCAAATCCCTATAAAGGAATTTCAATCGAAAAACGACCAAGGTCTCTGACAAAACCAGACGATAAGGGAAACGAAGATAGATTTAATACCAAGTCACTGAACATTCCAGAGGAATTTAATAAAGGGAGAAGGAACAAGATTGATCTGCATGCATGAGCAAAGGGAATGAAGGAGCTTTGAGCACTGAATATCAAGTTATTTTCCCCATACGAACAAAGTTATCTTGTCTGCTTAGCTCCTAGGCATCATTAGATTAAGTTAGTTAAGAAAAGTATAAGAGGAGAGAATATGTCTTTTCAAAGTTCTTGTTCTGTCTTTACCCCTAGAAATTTAGATTTGATAGGCAAACCCCAAAATATCCCGTTTTGAAGCGAAATGTAAAAAAATAATCTATAATACTAAGGTTTCGCAATATTTTTGGACACGAGGATTAGGTTTTGGCCAGATCAGAGCAGGTTGAAGTGCTTCTTAACCTCAGGAGACAAGTTTGTCAGGATAGAAGAGTAGATTTCATACAAAGTGACAGCACTCAAAATGGAAATCGGGGACTAGGTAAAAATAATTTGATGCCCGTCAAATA
>WJEZ01000670.1:0-24629 GCA_009869925.1 Thalassaphorura encarpata
GTATCATTCGGTTTAACAACGAGCAATGCCCAACGACAAGCGAAGAACATGGAATCTGCTTTACAAGGTACGCTAAGTTTTAAAAATGTTCTAATAATATACCTGTTACTGGCTTATTTTACTTTGGTTCACATTTTATGTTACGCAGAAATCAATGTGCCGCATTGGGAGGAACATATGCTGGATCATGTGCTCAAGGGCTTGGAGTTTGTTGCCAGTGTAAGCAGGAAAATACCTTCGCGAATTATTTTCATGATTTGGTTGTATGTAACCGAAGGAATTATTTCTTAGTTCTAGCAAGTTGTGGCTCCGTCGTAACACAAAATGGAACATTGTTTCGAAATCCGGACTTTCCGAATAAGCACAAGCCGATAAGCGGGAGTGAAGTTTGTCAAATTAGAATTCGAAAGCAGCATAACGTTTGCCAACTTCGTTTGAATTTTATTAAATTTGATATTGACGGACCAGTTCAGCCTAGCACTGCTGGTAGTGGCACTACCACAACTACTGACGTAGGAACATGCAAAACGGATGCATTGACAATTACTTCCTCCGGAGCAACAGTTCCAACCATTTGTGGAATCAACACGGGACAGCATGGTAGAACATTTAATAATTATCACTATAAATAACAGGTTTTGAAATTCCATGAAATCTCGTATTTAGTTTATCTCGACTTTGGGTCCAGCGACACCGTTACAATGAACATAATGTTGAGCTCCAACGCAAATCGAGATCGAGAGTGGAACATTGAGATTCTACAGATCGGATGCCGATCAGAAGCAAGAGGTATTCTTTTCACACCCATTTAATTGCACAGCACTCTCAGCCAGCAACCATTAAATGGCTAAATATTTATAACGACTAGCGAAAATAGCTTTATTAACAGTACTGTACATTATTGTCAATTCGCCCCAAACCTGCAATTCTGCTTTGTGCTTGCCTCAAATTCACAGAGTAATGTGTATATAATTCCTTTTTCTCTTGACTCTAGTCTAATGAATTGTATTCCTTCAGCTCCTTCCGGGTGTTTACAATATTTCGAAGGTGTGTCGGGGAATGTGAGATCATTTAATCAGCAAGGAGGAACGCATTTATCAAATATGGACTATTCCGTCTGTATTCGTATGGAAGATGGCATGCGATCAATCGAGGTAACTTAATAGTAGTTAGTTGTTTGTAGTGTCAAATTGTAAATTCTATTGTTCCATTTTCCACACTAGTGGGCAGCTTGTTCAATTGGTGACGTACGAATATCTGGTCCAACACCGATCCTTGCTCAAGGAACCGGTGCCGTAGTCTGCAATAACCTTAACGACTATTTAGCCATAATGGGCGGAATTGCTCACCCTATTCCAGCTACTACTACTGCAACCGCCCCACTCTCAACAACTGATCGATTCTGTGATTCGAATTTTGCCTATGCAAACAGCTTAGTGCGGTGTACGTAATACTTCTAAATATTTCACTCATATCCTGACAATGCACAAATTTTACACTAATATTGTGTTTTCTTTTCAGCAACAGTGCGTCCATTCATCCTTAGATTCAGGACGGACAGTGCGGAGCAGGCCTTAGCGATGGAAGCTTCGACTGGATTCTGTTTAAAATGGCAGCAAAGTCCTCAACTCTGATCCAAATAAGGTAATGAATGTCTGCATGAAAATATTAATTTGAATGAAAATCCTGAAATATGTAGTTATTTTAATTTTATTTCAGTTCAAATTAGAACAAAATTTGAGGATATCTGAAAGGATGAACTCAACACAAATAGGTAATCAAAAATCACACGACTGTAGCTGATAAATTCGACCTCCTTTGTGTAGCAAGAGTCCTTCGTTGTTCAAAGATGAGATGAGATTTTCCATTCCACAAGAAATGCCCATTGCCCTTCCAATTTGTTTGAGTTCGTCCATAGTAAATATATTCTTGCACTGTTGTTCTGAAAGCCTTTGCAAATTTGATACCAATTTCTTAGCCTGTAAAATTCAAAATAACATAATAAACTACCGATGTCTTCTGCACATTCGGATATGATTATATCTGACCTGATTTCTGGTTCCGGTTCGGGACGAAGGAGTCATAAGGGCATGACTAGAAATTTCAGCTAAAACTGTACTAACAGTACTATCATTGTCAAAAACACCAGACAAACCGAACTCAAAAATTTCTAAGGCATCTTTTGCGTCATCAGATGTGGCAACTTCACGGAGCTCAAGCTTTGCTCTCGCCTAAGACCAAGGTTGTATTTGAATTAGATTTTTTTAATTAACTTAAAGACTAGAAATATCCCTACTTTACCTGAGTAAGACGTACAAGTGACTCCAATTGCCTAGTTGTGACTGGTGTTGAGTCAATCAGCCGATGTTTCATTCGCAGTTTCAAATAGTAATCCTTTATCACAGACCCAGCTTCATCTGTTAATACCGGCTTAACGTACAATTTTGCATAGGCAATATATTTGCGAATCAAATGATGCGGAATTAAATCTGCAGGCTCATTTGGGTCGAATTTTAGCCGTTCTCTAGAAGCATCATGTGGAATTTTAAACGCTGAATCTTTTAACTAACTTCGTACAAACAAAATATTCTATGTTACTGAAATCATGGAATGGAATCACACTCACATTAACGGCATATTTGTAGCTCTTTGAGATGAAGTGCTGCATTGTGAGGACCCTGTTGGTTGATGAGAATATGCAGCTCCTCTGAGTCCCATGACATGATGAACAATATTTCTATCCCGTTCCTACCAAAACCATTATTGGTATTTCATAAATGATGATAAGTGACGCTTTCCTTAAAGAAACCATCTTACCTCGTTGGGGGTATCTAGCAAGACGAATGTAAGATCAAAGCGAGAGAGAAGCGGAGGACTTATCCGAATATTTTCGCTCACAGTCTTTGTTTTGTCATAATGACCGCCCACTGGGTTTGCAGCAGCAACTACCTGTAGTAGTATTATGTTTTTATAATTTATAATTTAAACTTAAAAGAGTTGACACTATAATTTTCTTCAAACCGCAGTTCGAGCAGCAAGCGTTCGAAAAACACCGGACTTGGCAACACTGATGCTTTGCTGTTCCATTGCTTCTAACAAAGCCTACAACAAAAATAATCATAAATTAAGCCGTGGGTAAGGTGTCATTATAAGTATTATACTGAATAAAAATTCCGGACTTACGTGATGTTGCGATTGCATTTTATCAAATTCATCAATACAACAAATACCACGATCAGCCATGACTAACGCTCCTGCTTCTAATGAATAGTCGTCCCCATCCTTGACCATTGTCACAGTAAGTCCAGCGACCGTGCTGGACGTTCCACAAACGTAGACACCTGTATGAATTCGTTCATCTTGAACTAATTTCTAAAAACTTCGCAAACTCAAAGCTATAGATGAATTGAATACCTCGTGGGGCCACTTCGCTGACAACATTGAGAATTTGAGATTTACCAAGGCCTATTAACGAGACAATAGATTTTATTAAAACGGTAATAATTAATAGTTAGTAATGGTATTGATTACCGGGATCTCCAACGATGAGAACATTGATCTCACTTCGACGTGATATGATCGGATCTGCGTAACTTGGAGTTCCTCCAAACAGGCTCAGAATAAGACCAGCCTTAACGATTTCATTTCCATAAATGGTAGGACACAATGAGTTCACGAGG
This sequence comes from Thalassaphorura encarpata, assembly GCA_009869925.1. Taxonomy (NCBI): domain Eukaryota; kingdom Metazoa; phylum Arthropoda; class Collembola; order Poduromorpha; family Onychiuridae; genus Thalassaphorura; species Thalassaphorura encarpata. The sequence goes on from WJEZ01000670.1 coordinate 3,681, forward strand.
AGCCGAAAGAGTCTGTCAGTGTCATGAATTTCCTGCAAATATTGGTTAAAACAAATTATTGTAGAAGTGTACAGTTCAACAAATATTGTAAACAGCTTTACTCGGGAGGTTTACCTTCACAGCGTAATAGTCCTTGTTGGTGAAACTGAAATAGTTCCCACCAATAGTTCTTTCAGAATCCTTATGATTTCTCAAAGCGACTGCTTCAAGGTAACAATTATGCAAGGATCTATCACTGGAGGCGTAAGAGTTTGACTCTTTCTTCATCTAGAAGAAAATGTCGCCATTAATGATTAATAGTAATAATTATAATTGTCCAGCATTTGACTCAGTATAAGGGTATTAGTTGGAAGAAGAATTTACCTTCACAATCCCACAAATTGTGACGGCGTCTCCAGCACTGCACAACTCAGCCATATTATTGTATAATATACAGTCTACAGTTCTTGGCACGGATCCTCGTTCCGTCTACAACGATTAAGTAAAATAAAATATGAATGATGAATAGAACAAGTTAAAAAATTGTCATACATCACTGTACTGAACATCTTGTAATCGTATTCTCTTGGCATCAATCAATTTGGATGTAACCGCAGTTTCGACTGCTTCGAATGATTTTCCTTGACAATCAAAATTTGCTTGACATCGCGAGGGCATAACTGCAATTTAAAATTCCAAAAAACTTTATAACTTCTATAGAAAATTCTATCCAAATCTAAACGGGGAAAAGGATCTTCGAACCATATTGCCCGTCTGGAAGTTGTACAGAAAATGTGCCATAGCAATCTGAACACGAGTAGGTCATCCGGGTACAATATGGTCGCGCATTTCCAGTTCTAACTACGGCTCCTCGAACGGTTATGAATTTTCCAAGCAAGGAAGACTTAATGGACCTCAACGGAGTGATCGGATCAAGTTTCAGAAGCCGAATTCGTATATGAGGAACAAGAATTTCATTGTGTTTGAGATTATTCTCCATCGGACCATAAGAGTCATTTTTAGAATTCTCGACTTCATCGGCATTCAACGCATCAAATACAATCTAAAAAGTCTCCATTAGTAAAAATCCCTTGCATAAAAGTATATGATTTACACGTTCATACCTTATGAAGCGCTAGTCCAAAAATGTTTAAGACATCTTCCGGCTCCTCAACAAGTTCAACTGGAAAGTTCGGCCATCTTTTCATGAAAGGTAAATCTTGCAGAAGTAAGTCGTAGAAGATGTCAAAATATTCTTGTTCCTCAATATCTTTTAGTTTTTCTATTGAAGTAGTCAATTCTTCATTTCTTTTGAGATGTTCGCTGGCGTGTTCCAACTTTTCCCAAGGGTTTAATATACCCGGAGCTGAAGAAAAGTAGAGCCTATATCCAGGGTATTTTTTAACCAAACTATTTGTTAACTCATCACTAATGGTAGGCTGACGACGGGGTAATGTGGCAATTGATGAATAATTAGAACCAGGATTAATGTCAGTGTGATTTCCTCGATTCGAGTTAGGACTAGCTCCACGACCACGACCACCACCACGGCGGGGCTCTTGTCCTCGGTTTCCACTGAAACTGTAGCCTCGACCACCACCACTACTTCCACGTCCACGTCCATAAGGTCTGAATCGATTTCCAAAACGCCAATTTCCATTTCCGCCTCTTCTTGATCTACCTCGGCCTGCAAGAGCAGCTGGACTCGGAAGACTTTCTCCACTCAAATGACGAAAATTCGAAACGGGAACACTATTGTTGCCGTTATTCATTTTGGGTGGCAACCACTTGGTACAGTGTACGAATGAGCGAGACTGATTTTGAGCTTTAAAACTACAATTTTCGGGGCCAGATACAAGAAGATGTTCAGTCTACGATAGATTGTCGAGAAGAGACCATTTTCCCGCGTTGCATGTATAAATATTTACAAAAATTGTCTCAATTTTGTACCGGAGGGAAAGGTGAACATAAATTCAGATCTTGGCGTTGAAACGATAGGAAGTATGGTAATGGTAGTGGTGTGTAGTGACTAACTACTCTTAAGAGTTAAGACTGCTCTTAATTTTGATACCCTTAAACTTAAACAAGGGAAGTGGAAAGTTTGCTCTAGTACAAACTAATTAATCTTAAAGTCTCCCTTGGACTTGGATAAAAAAATTAATGATGGCCGATCAACAGGAAATGGACGATGCTGGCTACCGCTGGGAGACGGGCTATGAAAAAACTTGGTGAGGAAAAAATTACGTTTACTGGCACAAACTAAAATTCAAATATGTCGTTATATGTCTAATGCACTTTATCCGCAGTTAGTTTTCCTAAATAAATATACTTAGAGAGAATCCGTTTTGTTTCGTCCTTCTTGAATTTCGTTATCACTTTCCGCTATACAGCTTTGACATTTGACTTCGTTTTTGCATCGCACTACACTACGCTACGGCCGTACCATTCTATCGTTAATTTGATAATTTCTAAAACTTATTCAGGGAAGCGATTGAGGAAGATGCAGATGGTTTGCTTGATACTGCAATCGCTGAGATTGTCGAAAAGAATCGCCGTAAACGAATTGAAGAAAGGCGAGCGGCTGGAAATGTTCGTTTAGGAATAATGCGACATGTGTACATTATAGTTGACCTCTCCCAATGCATGCTGGATCAAGATCTAAAGCCAAATAGAATTATAGCCACTGGAAAGGTACTGACGTGAATGGAGGAAAACATCTGGAAATTATGTACAATCATTTATTCTCTGTTCGTAGATTTTAGAAAAATTTATTGACTCATTCTTTGATGGTAATCCGATGAGTCAGATTGGGTGGATTGGGATGAGAAGCAAAAAGGCAGAAAAATTAGCAGAAATGAGTGGAAATATCTGGAAGCACTTGGAGTTTGTTAAATTTTTTGATAGCAAGACTCACTGTGTGGGAGAACCATCTCTTCAAAATGCTATTGAAATGGCTCTTTCAACACTCAAGCACATGCCTACCCATACATCAAGAGAAATTATAATTATTACTGGAAGTCTCACGACGTGTGATCCTGGTGACATTAATGCAACAATTCAAGTTAGTTATGGCTTTTTTATTGTCAAGTTTTCATTCTGACTTCAAGTTCAAACCCAATTTGTAATACCCAATTTCAAGTATTCGATCTAAACTGTACCTTTAATGGATTTTTTAGCTCTCTGAGTCATTTATCTGAGTAGGGAATTTTTAAATATATTTTATTTCTTTTTAACGCAAGGATATGAAGAAACACGGCATCCGTTGTTCTGTAATAGCTCTGGGAGCTGAAGTGCGAATTTGCAAGCTAATGGCTAAGGAGACTGGAGGTACATTTGGAGTTATTCTAGATGATTCCCACTTTCAAGATTTGTTATTTGCACATATCGAACCACCGCCAATGGTAGGGAAATCAGAGGCATCTTTAATTAAAATGGGCTTCCCACAAAAGAGTCAGACCAGCGAAGCTGCTATGTGTTTATGTCACTTGGATGACCCTACCCAATGCAAATTCTCAACTGGTGGATACATATGTCCTCAATGTAAAAGCAAATATTGCGAATTGCCAGCCGAGTGCCGAGCCTGTGGGTTGACCCTAGGTAAGTGATAAGAACTTGACGTTTGCTTAGCTGCATACGAAAGTTTTATTAAAACCAACTGACAGGAAAAAATGAACTTCTACAGAAGTGAGTGAGTAGACAGGGTAAATCCACAAGCACAACATTGTTTGTCTTTTTTTCCAGTGTCGGCTCCACATTTGGCTAGATCATTTCTTCACATCTTTCCTCTAGAACCATTTGAAGAAATAGATCCACTTCACGGTCAATGCTTCAGCTGTATAAAGGTCCTACCTGATTCGAATAAACATGTAAGTCCTAATCTTAACATCTTTTTATAGTTTTACATGTACAACTCTCTATTCGATATATATAAAGTTTTGAGTAATGTGGAGTTAATCGATGCAGTGATTTCAGTTCCGTTGTTAAAATTCCAGATTTATAGCTGCAAGCAATGCAAGAAAAAGTTTTGTCTGGACTGCGACCTCTTCCTCCATGAAGTATTGCATACTTGTCCGGGATGTGCTGCCCTGCCTTTAATTCCGGAAAAACGTACCAAGTAAATAGTTGAGTTCTATCGGAATGTCTGTTCCAGTATTTCATGGTAAGCCCAATGGCAATAAATACATAGATTGAGCTGGGTTTTCACATTTTAATATTTTTTATACGTTATTTACATATGTCGTATGTGTAATAAATCAAATCAATTTATTTTACATGGTACTTACTTCTAAATTAATAGACTAACACTGACAGCGTAAATGTAATAATAATACGAATCCCTTTGAATTTAAAATGAAGGTCTCAGAGGGGAAAGTTGAGTTCGACGATTGACGAAAAAAATTTGCGATTGAATTTTTAATTTGAATTTGGACAAGGGCTAGAAGAAGTGTTGGCGAATTTTTAAAATCCATACACGCTTTCATCACTGTAAGCGATGTAGAGAAAGAAGTCTTCCTCATGATGTTCCTAAAAGAGAATAACACAAATTTGAGATTAAATTAATTGATGATAAAGTCAGAAACTCTAGTCTGATTCTGCTTACCTGGTAGAGAGATCCCATGGTGGCCGAGGTAGGAGGAATGGCGTTGTTGACAAAGAAGAAAAGAGCTTCCTCTGGGCGAAGATGGATGCGCTTACGGATGAGGAAGTAAAACTGCCCAACAGTCAAGTCAGATGGGACCAAATACTTCTTTTTGTCCAAGTCCCCAATCCGTGCTTTTGGAGCTTTCTCAACAATCACCTAGAGAAATTCATTAAATGAATAAAAGCATTGAAAAATGGGCGTATCTGTAACCATAAGTTAAATTGTTAAGTGGACATCTTTCTTAAAAGAAAATGCATTAGTCATTCTCCTTGAGCCACACGACCTAAATCTAATTTACTCGTTACTACTATCTTTATCTTTCTTATTACAGAATACAAATATTTCGGGTGTTCAATACAATATGCAAGTCTAGGATAGTTTGTAATTCAGTTATGATATACAGAATGAGAATGACTGATTACTCACAGGAACACGATCTGGGTATTTGCGTCGTATTTTTTCGCCCTCAGCCTTCCTCTTCTCAAATGGGTAATCCTCCTTGTACTGGAACTTCATCTTTCCTCAAGCTCAATTTGGTTTCAAAATCCTTTCTTGAAATAAGACAGTTGCTTAAAAATTGTAAATAATGTGAAGATTAGAATGTTTTGTCTCTAGTACTTTTTCTCTGTTTTCCTCTCTCTTCTGTGAAGTGGTGAATGTTGGTACTGACTACTCGTGCGCTGCAAAATGCAAAATCTATCTACGACTTGGGAACAAGGAATCTCCACCCACTTTGGCCCTTTCTCCTTCACCACAATTTTGCACTGTATTCCAGCCAATCCACTACAGCTGCTATGCTGCCATCCAACCAAAGGGAAAAACTTTAACCAGTCCATTCCAAAACAATAACAACGTTGAGTTTGCGTTGTTCCCCCAACATGAGTCAGTCAGGAGACATTGAGTCATCAATTCACATGGACTTGATTTGATTTGGTACAAGCGATACAAGTAAAGCATGGTAAAAGTTATTGCAACTGAATGGATTGAAGACAAAATTTTTTGATTCTGGTAATTTAAGTCTACTGAGTAGCCTGGGTAAGTTAAATGGTATGATAGGTCATGGGTTAAGGAAAGATGATCATGATATTTTGAATAGCTGTTGATCAAATGTACCAATGGCTTCAGAAGTTAGAATTTTTAGCATCCTTTTTAGTGTGTTAACGTTAACTAACTTCAGACTTTAAGTGAAGTGAGTGACGCACCTCGCCACATGGGTTTGTTGGTTAAGGCGACGTACTCTGTGGTCAACCAAATTTTTCGGATGAGACATTTTTTTGAAACTACTCACACTAGGCATGACGATCATGGTTTCATTTCTAGTCGTAAAAGTAATACTGAAACTGTATTTTGTGTAAGCAAAAATACTCCCACCCAAACGTAACCATGAGTAGGCTAAAGGTATGTATAAATAGAAAATTTATTGACAATCGAATCGCACCACAAGCCCACCCAAGCTGACCATAGCCTTTCTTACTGTACTGGAGCTCTATAAGCCCAAGATCATATTATTTCGACGCCTTGAAAATATTGATGCATGCAAACTTGCAAACCCAATGGTTAAATCCAAATGCTCTCGCCTCGCCCCTAGTAAGCGAGTCGTTTCAATTTTCTGTACATTTCTACTTCAACTTGGAAGCCAATGGCAATTAGGAATTACGACGCTCATTGATGGCGAATCAATGTGGTTTCGTATGCTTCAGAATTTAATTAAAATAAATTCTTGTCTCCCTTACCCCCTGCAGCGGGAATGCCATATGGCGGCAATTTATGAATATCTTTCGCTGAGGAATCTGAGAAGAGATTTGTTATATGTTTTAAGCCGGAGGACTTTACTCTAATTTATGACTGAAGACGAAAAGTATTAAAATCCCATTTTCATGTTTCAGAACTAAGAACGCGTAACACTGGTTTAACTAAACTCTTGGAGAAGAAGCGCAGGTTTAACAACATTAGGTTGGTTTACCCTCTTAAATTGAAGTTGAGAACATTTGGGTCAAATGGAGGCACTGCAAAACAAATTGGGTGTAATTAGTGATTTCACTATTAACCCACGTCAGAGCAAAGAAGTAACAGGGGTCAAAATGATAGATCCAGTGGTACGAAGTTTCCGTGTCGCGAAACTATTCAGGGAAAATACAGACAGAATTAATCACATGCACTTTTCACCGGGTGGGGATATGCTGATTTCTTCTGCTGAAGATGATCAGATTGTCATTTATGATTGTGAGAAAGGAACGTAAGTTCATAAGAGTTGTTCACATTTTCGAATCACTTAAAATAATTTATAGTCTAAAAAGGAGGTTTAACGGTATTTAGGACGAAAAGAACGCTAAACAGCAAAAAATATGGTGTTGACCTGATACACTTTACACACGCTAAGAACACGGCAATTCACAGTTCCACAAAGATTGATGGTGAGTGGTTATTGCGATTCAATACAACATTTTTTGTTGAATCCACTTCGATTTAATGCCCTCCAAATGTTTTCAGATACTATCAGGTACTTGTCACTGCATGACAATAAATATTTGAGGTACTTTCCTGGACATACAAAAAAGTAAGACACTATTGTAACTCGTTAATATTTAGTCTTGACTGCTTAGCTAATTTTGATTGGTCTAAAATCTTTAGAGTCACAACACTGTGTATGTCACCGACAGACGATGCATTCTTATCTGGATCCCTCGACAAAACACTACGGTTATGGGATTTGCGATCTCCCAATTGTCAGGGTTTGATGCATCTCACAGGCAAACCTGTTGCGGGGTTCGACCCAGAGGGTTTAATTTTTGCGGCTGGTGTTAACAATGAAGTTATCAAGTTGTATGACCTAAGGTCCTTTGATAAGGTAATACGATATCCGTTGTAGTTAATAGTTGGCTTCCTTAAAAATTGAAAGTGTAAAATTAACAAGATTTTCTTCTGTCTTGTAATTAAATTCAGGGTCCATTTGCTACTTTTCGATTTACGTACGAGAAAGACTTGGAGTGGACTTCACTCAAATTTAGTCCAGACGGAAAGACCATAATGACGTGTAGCAATGGGTCACTAATTCGAATAGTAGACGCCTTCCATGGAACGCCACTTCAAACGTTTACAGTGAGTGTCAACATTAGCAGCTTTTCTTGAGCTGAACAGGTCTCTTAACAGATTAATTTTGAATATTGTTTGTAGGGTCACCTAAATAATAAGGGCGTGCAATTAGAAGCAGCGTATAGTCCAGACTCTCAGTATGTGTTCTCAGGCTCTTCCGACGGTTTAATTCATGTTTGGAATGCAGAAAATGGGTACAAGGTACGAAATTGTTCATCATTCCACTGCACTTGTTGGCTTGCCTCCGGCTGGAGACAAAGGTTAATTATTGAAACATGAACATAACTTTATTTTTCTTACAGGTCTGTGTGTTGAATGCTGATCACCCGGGTCCAATACAATGCGTCAAGTTTAATCCCAAGTACATGATGATGGCTACGGCTTGCACGAACATGGTAAGGATAAGAGTTGTTTCGCTTGATAGACTGGAACAGCAGTAGCGAATTCCTTCAATCATGCACTTATTTTGAAAATATTGTTTTTCCGAAGGCCTTTTGGTTGCCGATCGAGTACGAATGAATTCTTACACTGCAAATCCTCGCGTTCAGACTTTGAGACGACTACTTTAGGGGGAGACATCTAAGTTCAGGGTGAAGAGTACAAAGTACAATATGTCGTAAAACATTGATGAACTAATTTAATACTTTGTCCAGACCTGTGTTTAATTATTGTAAGTAGTTTACTGTACATATTCACTAGTGTTGTAGTTTAAAATAAATTATGACTTATAGAGCATGATGTTACAACACAAATATTTTGTTCCACTCCAACTCCAACCGCTTTATTTTGTACCTTAACCTTGCCTTATTCAAATGAAATAAATTAAATGAAAAATAATTATACATTAACATTTAGCATCGGAGCGCTCTTAGTTAATAATAATTTATTTCAACGGTTGTATTTTGTAGAATTCTTGCTGAGGATTTAGAAGTAGATCTTAATTCAATCAGAATGTTCTCCTCATTTTTCTATTTAAGTTAATTTGAACGCTTCTCTTCTTCTTTAACGCTCTGTTTGGATTTCGGATTCGGACGGATGGGATTAGGTGGTTTCAACAAAATATGGGAATAGTAGAAGATCGCAATTAATGATAGAAAGCTTGTTGTAATAAATGCAATCGCAAAAATGTCCTCATATGCCTAAAGTTGGCCAAGCATATTTCTGACTATATAATTTTCAAGAGTATTAGCTTGTTTAACTGGGAAACCGGATAAGTGGAAATGTTACAAGGGGAAATACACTACTTTGCAAAATCTGGGAAAGATGAGAATTTAGAGAGGTACGATTTACCCAAGTCAACACACTATGGACTTTTGCTTGTTTGTCCTCCGGCAAAGGCGCCTCAGATTCAGAGAGTTCTTGCAAAGTTCGAGGGAAACCTGTCCTGCCAGCCGTAATGTAATGTGTGGAATTGTTCGTGTTATTGAACTCTGTCTCGGTTTTAAACCACAATTTCTTGAGTACAAAAAGGCGCCTCAGACTCAGAGAGTTCTTGCAAAGTTCGAGGGAAACCTGTCCTGCCAGCCGTAATGTAATGTGTGGAATTGTTCGTGTTATTGAACTCTGTCTCGGTTTTAAACCACAATTTCTTGAGTACAATATCACAAGTGAAGAATTTATTTTAAATTGAAACTATCTGCAAATAATAAATCCTAGGGAAGGTATGTTTTAAAATTAACTGTCAAATTATTTTGTACGTTCACATGTGCTCGTTGGTGCAGTTGGTTGTTCTTTTTTGACTGGTAATTCAATCGCTGGAAATCTCTGCCTCTCTAGGTCTGGACAACAGTGTACCGCCACTGGCTGTTTGAGAATCGGACTTTTTTAACCAGTTGGAGGAATAAATTGCAATGGTGGTTCCCAACACTGATAGATTGCGGTCTAATTCTTCAGAATTGCAAGAACTTCGACGAACACTTGAAATTCAGTTGAGACAAACGGTGAGTAGACAAAAAAACTATTGCCGAATACTTTTTAAGGGGCTTAATTATACAAATATTGCACTTTCGCAGGGAGATGGAGAGTCAGAGCCCCATACCCCACCAACTGAAATGCGAGAGAGTTCCAGTGATCAAAGCAGCAGTGAAAAGAATATTCGTTCTCGTTCAAATTCAGAAACTAATATGGAATCAAGTAATGAGGAAATCGCGTTTGGCGAAATTTCTTTTAAAGTCGACTTACTGGCAGTGGTGCTATTTGTTCTATCAGCTGCAACACGGTTTTACAACTTGACATATCCACACAGCATTGTGTAAGTTTAATTTACTTTGTTATACGACTTCAGAAATTAATTTGAACAATTTTTTCATAGTTTTGACGAATTGCATTACGGGAAATACGCTTCGTTGTACTTACGTCGAGTTTTTTTCTTCGATCCACATCCTCCTCTCGGGAAACAACTAATCGCTGCCTCTGCAGCACTCTTTGATCCTGCCTATAATGGTATAAAATAATTATGAGTAAGAGCAATGACTTGAGTTACTCATATTTTCAATTTTTCTGCAGGGACCTTTCGATTTGACCGAATAGGCTCAGTTTATCCAGAATGGTTTCCTGTGTTTGGCATGCGATTTATTCCTGCTTTAACTGGTTCATGTGTTCCATCTATAAGCTATTTGTTATCGCGTGAAATCGGTGTATCGCATGGATTTTCTCTTCTCGTCGGAATACTTTTAATTTTTGGTAAGATTTGCCAAGTGGGAAAATTATGGAGCAGTTGCATTACAGCGGTCGAAATTTTTGTATAATTTTAGATAATGCCATGCTAATTCAGTCCAGGTCTATACTAATGGAGATGCCTATGATTCTCTTTGGACTTCTTGGTCTTTTGTTTGCTGTGAAATACACGAAACAAAGAAACACGTTTAGAGGATGGCTAATGGCTGCATTATCGGCATTTTTTGGAACCTTGAGTCTAAGGTAATTAATCTAATGTTTTGACAACAGGCACTTGATTTCAGAATTTTTAATATTTTAGTGTGAAATACATCGGATCGTTTTATCTCTTCATGTCTGCTGCGATTATTCTCTGGTACCTTTGGAAAAAAGTTGTTCCAAGGAAAGACTTGTCAAATTCGCAAGTGCTCAAAATGATGTCATCTGTTTATACATTTTTCTGGGCGACATTTTTAGTCGTTTACGTATCAATATTTTACATACACTTGAGTGTCCTCACACAAGCTGGGCCCCATGATTCAGTTATGACTTCTGCGTTCCAAGCCAGCTTAAAGGTAATCATTATTTCACAGTAAATCCTGAAAAATTAACTCATCAAGATGTATAGTTTTACTCAATTTCAAACTATTTAAGGGTGGTCTCGCTTCAATTATCAAAGGACAACCATTAGACGTGTCTCATGGCTCCCAGGTCACGTTAAGAAATTCACTTGGCCGACCATGTTGGCTTCATTCTCACCAGCACAACTACCCAATCAAGTATACAGATGGTCGGGGCTCATCTCATCAACAGCAAGTCACTTGCTACTCCTTTAAGGTTTTGAACAATCACACAAATTTAGCTATTTAGCCAATGTCGAAGTATGAGTATGAATGTTTATATTTTGCATTCAGGACGTGAACAATTGGTGGATCATAAAAAGGCCGGATGTTAGTAATTTGGCAGTGAATGAGACAAAAGATGTGATAAAGAATGGTGATGAGATCCACCTGGTGCATGGAATAACGGGAAGGCTACTAAATTCTCATGATGTAGCTGCGCCACAGAAGTCCGCAAAATCAGGTTAACTTGGATTCGAAATCTGTTTTATAATAGTGTAAATAATGCAACATTCATTATATTTAGGAGGTTAGTTGTTATATTGACCATAATGTGTCAATGGTTGCTGATCCACTGTGGCGACTAGAAATAACCAGTGGATGTGGGGCATCAAATTGTGAATGGCAAGCCGTGAAGTCAATGGTTCGATTAATCCACGTATCCAGTGGACAGGCACTTCGAATGAGTGGAAAACAATTGCCAAAATGGGGTTTTCATCAGCATGAAGTAGTCACGGATCGAATTGTGGTGCAAGATGATACAGTTTGGAACGTGGAAGAACATCGTTACACCAAAAGTAAGCGTTACTTTGATGGTTTTGTTTATCTTATCGATCTGCTTTGTTAGAACTTTTGTTTGGGTGGGTATGGCAGGACACTTATTTTATATTTAATTCCAGGCGAAAAGGATCGGGAAAAGGAGCTTCTTGAGGCTGAAATGATTCCAACCAAGCCTACTTCCCTAAGTTTTTGGGCGAAGTTCGCGGAACTTCAGTGGAAAATGCTTGTATCGACAGGTGCTCAGAGTGAGGCTCACTCATACTCATCCTACCCATCTGAATGGTTATTCCTTCCCAGGGGAATAGCCTATTGGATAGGAGCTGGAAGTAATGCTCAAATTCATCTTCTGGGAAATCCAGTCCTGTGGTTCACAGCTAGTTTTGCTCTGTTTGTCCATGGGGTCATAATAATATTCTATTTATTGCTCCAACGTCGTGCTGTGCCCATTATTGCTGCAGGTAATTTATACTACAAGATTACTTATTTACCTTACGGTAACCTAATGCATATATATATAAAACGTGAATATGTTTTGATAATTAGAGAAATGGTCCGAACTCACATTTCAATGTGGAATCTGCCTTGGAGGCTATCTTCTAACATATATCTATCATTTCTGCGTGGATCGAACTTTGTTCCTCCATCACTATTTGCCCAGCTACCTTTTTAAGATTATGCTGCTCAACTCAACCATGAATCATGTAGATACTGCCTTGTCGCAGTAAGTTTTTAAATTTCGCTATTGTCGTCAAATCAAATCAGTCTGTACAGTTTTTAAGCATTTTTACAGGCACCCTATCGGACGGTTAGTATTTCGACCAATCCTAATACTATGGATACTAGCGGTTTTGTACACCTTCAGCTTGTTCGGTCCACTCTCTTATGGGGAACCTGCGCTTACACGGAATCAGCTAGAGTCTCTCAAATGGAGATCATCATGGGATTATATCATTCAGACAAATTCGTAAAAATTGAGCTTATCAGCAAACTGACCAGAGAGCTCTCCATAAGCAAATCGGGACAATTTTCGACCTTTCGTTCAGATTGAATTTTATTATTTATTAATCATTCCACCCAGCAATGAAGTGAGGACTTTCTGACTAGCATATATTAAATGTTATCTTATATTTATAATTTTGTCCCCTTAAGCGGACTCTGGTCAATGAACAACTGCTTCTAAGCAGACCACAAAATTATAGTCTGAATTTGACCAGAAATTTATTGAAATATCACATTGCTCCATTAAAAAACAAGTATTATCTACTTTGTGTTTGTTCACTGCATATATGCAAAACTACTGCTGTATGTTGAATTCTCTGTTCAATCGTGATAAATCTCTGCAAAAAATTGAAATTGATGGATGATTTAAATCATAAAATTAAAATGAACATCTTACCTTGAATCAACAGCCGAAGATAATTCAGATCGATCCATTAAGTGCAGAATCATTCTCAAAGAAGCCCATATTGAATTTGACACTACGTTGGATTTTGAATTGGCTGAACTTCCAGCTGCGCTAGGTCGTCCAGCTGCCTGCTGGTTCAAAGAGGACAGGAAGTGCTCGGCTGCTTCCCTGATAACAAAATAAAAATTATCATACATCTAAATATTACATCTAAAAAACGATCATGTTAAAAAAGGTGACACTATTTATTGGTTAGAGATAAGAAATTTACCTATATGCCCCAAGGTTGACACAGGAAATTCCCAGATTATATCTGGTGCGTATAAAACCAGGTGAAATCTCCAACGCCCTTCTATATGCTCCTATTGCTTCGGTCGATTTTCCTCCGTTAGCTAGAGTAGCCCCCATACGGTTCCAAAGCAAAGAATCCTAGTTACGTAAGGGGTAAACGTTGTTTAAAGTCGGGATATTGACAAGACAAACATAAACTGCCAATGCCGCTAATGTTAAACTTACATTCGGTGTGACACTTAAGGCAGCCTGAAAACAATCGGCCGCACGGTCATAGTCAGAACTTAAATTGAACAAAATCCCCAGGCCTGACTGGACATCGGCATCTACACTTGTGGGGTTCAGCCTGGCCGCTTTGACAAATAACTTTTGAACATGGTTCAATTCACCACTAAATTGCAAGTCAAAAATAATTCTTAAGAATTGATAAAGTTGAAGTCTTTTTTTGCTGAAAAAACAAACCTGGGTAACATCGTTGATACTCCGGAACTTACTGGACCCTCGTCGGTAACCAAATGTGAATATTTTGGATTATATCGCAACCATTTCTGCAATAAATCAAAATAACACGAAGTTTAGTGTGATAAATTCAGCTTATACTGATTCTAAATTGTAAGTAGGAAATTACCTTCAGAGCATTACATGCTTGAAGTTGGTAGGACTCATTTGTAAGCGATGCGGCTAAGTTCATGAGTGCGTGCAAATTGTCAGGCTCCAATTCAAGGCATTTATTGAGTGCTGAGATTGCCAATGGATCTTGTTCGTTTTGTGCTTGCGTGGTTCCGAGCAAGAGCCAACATTCAGGATTATCTGGAGACTTCTGCACAGCAGCCTCAAAAGCCAACACGGCACTTGGCAGATCGCCTTCTCGCAATCGGCTTTTACCTTCTTCTAATGGATTGATCGCTTCTTGGAATGGATTAGTTTCGTTAAAAATGTAGGCCTGAAACAGTACAAGTTCAATGAACATGAGGAAACAGACATCTTTGATATTGATATTGATATGCTTTGAGGAGTCAATCGTGCACGTTTTTCTGAAGAAATTAATAATAACCTGATTAAGCTCTGATGTACTCTCTGCGAGCCATGGATGACTCGCGGCATCTTCCTGAGCCAACCTCTCCCATTCTTCTTCCAAATTCTGCCAAAAATCTGCCTTCGTATTCGTGGTATGTTGTGCTGCACTAGGCCCTGGGCCCAAGTCCTCTTGCCCCGCAAAACTATTTGCCCAATCAGAACTGACATCAGTAGTTCCAAATTGAAAATCGTACTCGTCAGCCCATTGTGACGATGCGTCTCGCTCTTGTTGATTTGAGCTATTTAGTTTTACCTCTCCACTGCTTAATTTCTCCACATATTTCTGAAAAAAATAGTTTAACACAGTTTTCATGTTTCTGATATAATATCAATCAAATTAATAAATTTAATCTACTCTGCATTTGTACTCTTTGTGGTTTATAAGAATAATTCACTTACCATAATTTCTCCACATATTTCTGAAAAAAATAGTTTAACACAGTTTTCATGTTTCTGATATAATATCAATCAAATTAATAAATTTAATCTACTCTGCATTTGTACTCTTTGTGGTTTATAAAAATAATTCACTTACCATGAAATCAGTAGCCTTAATCGTAGGATCAGATACAGATTTAATCAAACCATCTGCAGTTTGCATCAGGGAAGTTTGATCCGAAATAGTGTTTACGTCAGGTACAACGCTGTAGTCCGAAACCCACTTTGAGTCGTGAAGGAGGTCTTGTGAAGTTTGTAGGATCATTTGGTTAGTTGGAAAATTATGCTGGAAGTGGTATAGATTGAGTTGGGAATGTATTTATCTGGTTTGATCCGCTCCACACAGGGTTCAGGTCAGGAGTCATATATTGCTCAGTCCAGGCTGCTGCGTTCATCTTCGAAATTAATTAAACCACGTTAATTCGTTGATTATTCAAAAATATACTACACAAAATACTAACCTGAGCGTTGTGACCATCTTCAAGGAACTGATCTGCCCATTCTCGGCTGGTTAAGTCAGCCTTTTGTGATTGCGGATCAAGCGCGTCAATTTCTTGCAAGATCGAATCCATCCTAAAAGTTGTGGGGGGCAGATGCGTATGCTGCAAATGTTCTAGGCCCCTTGTACTGGATGAAGATCCAATGGAAAAGGCAGCAGCTGCCGCAGCAGCAGCTGTAAGTCCAGTTCCAGCGGCAAGGGTTTCCCGTAAAGATACATCATTGGTAAAATGGGAAGCAACTTTTAGAATTGGATTCAGCTGACCACAATCACCGTCCAGAAATTCCCTCATTGCCATTTTAGAACTGAAACAAAGAGAAGGAAGAATGTTGACAATTTTCAATCCAATTCCAACGGGATTTACGTAATAATTTAAAACTTTAGCTTTACTCCTAATTAAATTAATACGACGGATTTGGTTATTAACCTGCAAAGGCTGGCTTATTTCGTCTTGTTATCTTTCCACCTTGACCTCTGACTGCCTTCTCCAAAGATCCTCTTCCAAAATTCTTGTGAGTTGCGACACCGTGAATTCAAAATTGGATTCGCATAGCACGTGTAGTAAATTCATAACGTGACGAGAAACCGGCAAAAGAAAATTCTCAAGTTGTCTATAAGGTAGAAGTTGATAAACCAGTCTTCCAAAACTCTACTAAAATTTGTAATTAAATTTTTGACTCACTTGGTCACGTCTACTACATTATTGACTAGAATATTTTAAATGTAAAAAGTAATCCTAATACTAAATATCGAAAGTTTATGCGAAGATTGCTAGAACCAGTTTCTCCGCGTGGAAAATTACCCAAAAGAAAAGCTATTTGCGTTCAAGGTCAAGGTGATCCGGTTCAGTTTAGTAAGAATATAAATCATTCTAAGGACATTTCAATCCTGTGTCACCAGTTCTAGACTTATGTAATTCCTGGATTTACCTTCTAAGCCATTCTTCTTGATATTTTAATTTATTTGATAGATTAGAAGCGAATCCGAATTCTATTTTGACAATCGGTTTTAATTTTAGACTGTCGAGTCAACTGTCGGGGTCAAATTCTGCCATTCTGAACTCAGTCCACCGATTTTATTGACAATCCTGTGGAGTGGAATTTATAATTATCAGAGTATAAACCTCTGGCCTAAAGATGTTTAGTTCTAAAGTGAAGACGCTCCAGCGATTAAGTCCTAAGACTATTGGTGTTCATTGTTACTGCGGAGCAAGGTAATTAGTGGAATCTAAAATTTCCAGTACTTTGTAAAACAATACTATCTGATTATATTAGGTTGAACCTGAAAGGATTCTCATCCCATAAGATATGGTTGTTATTCAGTCAATTTCAATAATTCGTATTCTTTAACTTTAACAGAAGCGTGACAACAAAATCTGTAATAGAAGATGTGAAGTTTACTGATTTCCCAGTAAAGAATGAACCAGTATTTGGATATCTGAAAGGAAGTAAAGAACGACGTGTTCTCGAATCGTCGTTACAACAGTACATGAAATCCACGGTTGATGTACCTATAATCATTGGGGACAAAGAGTATAGAACAGACCAAGTTCAATACCAGGGCATGGTAAGTCAGTATTGACATTGTTCAGTGGCGTGTTCAGATCAGCGGCCATCGGTTTTTCTATAATTAGGTCTGAGTTAATTTCCTCACTATTTTAATATTTCAGCCCCATGAGCACGGCCATAAAATTGCGAAATACTACTATGCAACTCCAGACCTAATTCAAAAAGGAATAGACACAGCGGTAGCCGCGCGTAAGGACTGGGAAAATGTACCTTACCAAGTTAAAGCTGACATTTGGTTGAAAGCCGCTGATTTAATGGCCGGATCATGGAGACAAAAGCTAAATGCAACAACAATGCTAGGACAATCGAAAACAGTTATTCAAGCAGAGATTGATTCAGCTGCCGAATTAATCGACTTCTTCCGATTCAACGCCTTCTTTGCGAAGGAGGTATTGAAGTACAAACCAATTAGCGAAACGCCGAAGGCCTTCAAGAATCACATTCGCTATAGAGGTCTGGAAGGTTTTGTAGCTGCTGTCTCACCCTTCAATTTCACTGCAATTGGTGGCAATTTGGCCTATACGCCAGCTCTTATGGTAATTAACAGATGACACATTTTAAACCATATGCAACTCTGTTTAGTGGCATATTATTAAGCTAAATTCATAATTTCGTTAAAGGGGTGCGGAGTTTTATGGAAACCTTCTGACACTGCTGTATTATCCAATTATATAATTTACCAAATTTTAAGAGAAGCTGGGGTTCCTCCCGGAGTCGTAAATTTTATTCCATCTGATGGCCCTGTTTTTGGTGATGTCATTACAAAGTCACCTCATTTAGCTGGATTGAATTTTACTGGTTCTGTTCCGTAAGGCGAAATCTTTAATCATTGAAACTTTGAGGATGTAATCCAAAAATTATACTGCATTTAACAATTATTACAGAACATTTAATCTTCTCTGGAAGAAAGTTGGTGAAAATCTCCCCATATACAGGAACTTTCCTCGACTCGTGGGTGAATGTGGTGGAAAGAACTTTCACTTTGTTCATCCTTCAGCAGATGTAACAACCGTAATTAATGCCACAATTCGAGGTGCATTTGAATATTGTGGTCAAAAATGCTCTGCGACTTCTCGCATGTATGTCCCGAAGTCCTTGTGGAATCAGGTAATCCTAAATGAAAAGAGATTAATATGAGATCGAACGTAACCTTTAAATTTCATACTCGTTCAGATTCGAAAAGGTCTAATTGAGAATATGCAACAAATATCAATGGGACCCGTGACAGATTTTAGTGTATTCATGGGAGCAGTTATTGACGAGAAGGCATTTAATCGAATCTCCGGCTATATAAAGCATGCAAAAACGAATCTCAAGATCTGGCAAGGCGGTCATTTTGACAAAAAGTTGGTAACATCATAGTCTTATTAATTTATTGAGTCATGTTCT
The DNA here is from genome assembly GCA_009869925.1 of Thalassaphorura encarpata. Taxonomy (NCBI): domain Eukaryota; kingdom Metazoa; phylum Arthropoda; class Collembola; order Poduromorpha; family Onychiuridae; genus Thalassaphorura; species Thalassaphorura encarpata. Next base: position 22,117 of record WJEZ01000670.1, read on the forward strand.
CAAATTCGAAACATTCGAATGCAGACAGGGATTTTTCATTGAACCGACTTTGGTGGAAACTTCGGATCCAAATGATAAACTGATGACGGAAGAGATCTTTGGACCAGTCTTAACAGTTTACGTCTACTCTGATAATAAGGTTCCGGAGACGTTAACCCATATAGACGAATCCACCCCATACGCACTGACTGGCTCAATTTTTGCACAGGATGAGTATGGCAATGTTAACATTAGTTTTTATTTCTTGGGTACTAATTATATTAATTCAAATAACTAATTTCCAGAGCATTCCTCGCAGACGCTACCCAAATATTAAAATATTCGACTGGAAATTTCTATATTAATGACAGATCCACTGGTTCTGTCGTTGGACAGCAACCTTTCGGCGGTGGAAGGATGTCTGGTAAGCTTAGATAGATGCGAATTGAAAATGCTTCTACGGAGCAAGATTTTACAGTTTTAATTATGTTTAGGAACTAATGATAAAGCCGGAGGCCCACACTACGTTTTGAAATGGACATCTCCCCAAGTGATTAAAGAAACCTACATTCGAACAACAGAGTGGCGTTATTCTTACATGGAACCTAATGAGAGTGGTTGAATTTGAACCATTGTTGTCGATAATATTGATCGACTTCGGAGTGCAACGATAAATATTTTAGTATTTTCTGTAATCTTGAAAGATCTAACGATATCCTTTCGGTATTATTCTGCAGTAGTTATACGAACCAGCTTACATGACTTTGACGATTTACAACGTTAGAATAGAATCCAGACTACATGACAAGAGTCCAAGTACAGTGCCATGATAACTTGCTTTAATATCCAGAAGAACGAGTCTATGGCGAAAATAATGATATAAATATGTTATTCGATGACAGTGCTACGACCGAATGAAGTATTTAGAAGTATTCATATGCCTAAGTTGAATCCAATTAGCACACAGTATTGATGAAATATTATAAAAGCAAGTATTTTAAAATTGTAGTTCAAAATATATTGAGCCAAATTATTCAGAATTCGTTTAAAGTATTCAATGAATGTAAGCTCGTTTTTTAATTCACTTTTCCCTTGCGTACTAGTTTAGATACAGTATTGATACAGATGAAATAGGCTAACAATTCTTTCTGCATTACATGTCTATTACAATCATTTCATGCCTTTATCAGAGGAAATTATCTAAATCATTGAACTGGAGTAAAGAAGGAATTTGATAATTAAGTCCTTAAAGCGAATTGAATTGAAATTTGTTTCTTAAGAATGCCATTGCAAATTGTAACTACTACGGGCAGGCATAATTAGTAAGTGTCAGTTTTTCGTTTTAAAATGCGAAAAGACACAATAAACTGAACACAATTCCAGGAAAACTACCCTAGGCAATCTTAAGTTTTATTTTTAGACGCTGAAAATGTATAATATCAAATTCTTTTAACAACAGAGTTTTTCGTCAAATAGCTGCAAGTTGAAATTAAAATATTTATAAAAATAAAATGATTAAAATACAAATATGTTCGCTTGAAACCAATAAACTCGCTTGAATTGAATTGAAATTAATTGATAAAAGTATGACTGTCACACTTATGCGTGTCCAAGTTATTGTACGACTAAAATAGGTCCAGCATTTTGGTCAATCGTAGTTTAACTGATTTGCATCCCCATTGTTTCACGTGTCATCTCTTAAGTCGTAAGTTCAGTTCGGCCCACGCCGGACCCAAACTTGTTCTATGTAACGACTGTGTGGAAGGAAGGAAGCATTGAAATAAATTATGCTAAACTAAGATTTTAACCAGAACTGTCTGTCACGACTTCCTTGTGCCGGCAGCATTGTTCTTTCTTGCTCAGCATCTTCAACTACTGAGTTCCAATTCCAATGAATATGAGGTTATGAGGATTTTTCAAAAGCCAAATGTAGGGAATGAAACCAAAAGCGAGGAAGGAGGAAGCACCTCTAATTAATTAATTATCAGTTGATTCTTTTACGTCAACTTGTGAGGACTATTTTGAGGAAGTTGCAATGAAAAGATCAGCCGTTTTAACTTTTGTTATTTGTAATCTGTGCGTGAATATTTTGTCAACCAAAACTAAGGACAAACATCATCACATCGACGACAGTGATTTTTGTTACACTGATCCAAAATGTGGCCCAAAAAATTGGGGTGGTCTGTGCCAAATTGGAACAAGACAATCCCCAATTAATTTTGATGGTCATAAAATGGCATTCAGAATACTTCCACCTAACTACCGACAATTTTATGTGTTCTCAATAGCAGAAACCAAAACTTTTCTAATTCAAAATACTGGAAATAACGTCCAGGTACAATTTCCGCTAGGGAAGGAGCCAACCCTCGAGGGGTCAACGATTGGCCTTCCAGGGTCTTACCGTTTCTCTCGTCTTGTTTTCCACTGGGGACGCTATGATAAGGATGGTTCTGAACATAGAATTGCTGGAAAAGGATATGCAATGGAAATTCAAATTGGTAAAGCCCTTCTGCAGACATGTTACAAAATTATAC
>WJEZ01000671.1:0-24627 GCA_009869925.1 Thalassaphorura encarpata
GCGTGTATCTATCAAGCACTAGGATGAGCTGTAAGTTCATACATAAGAAATAAATATTATTGAGCAAGGACGTTTGAATGCAATCTTACTACTACTACTGTTCTACTCATACATCATTCAACAATAATTTCCTTATTGCTTTTCTTGTTTTAAAAAATTATATGAGCGAACATGCTCATGATAACTACTTGCTCATACTCTGCTTCTGCTCCCCTTCTGCCTCATTATAACTACGAATTATGTACTCTGGACTCCGGCCCATGTAATTAGAATCTAATTCAATCCAGCCCACAACTCAGGTTTTGTAATTGGACTTGAGACTTAAAACTTTTGTTGACAAACAACAAGATTAGATTATTTGTACAGATGCGCACAATTTGAGCAAATCTGTGTAATTATAGATTGTATGGCAACTCAAGGGCAAGTCTGGTGGAATTCGTGCTCAAAACTGATTCGGTAAAACTAGTAGTTAGAAATAATTTAAGGAAAATACTAGCAAAATAATAAATTTTTTGGACAAAAGGTATTAATGACATTTCAGATTATATTTGCTGTACTGTGTCATGCTTTACCATTATAAGAATTAAAGCACGACGGAGATACATATTCAAAATAAACATAATGTAATTCCCTAATGAACATGTTGGAATTATGGTTGACAGATGTTGGGTTGGCTTAAACGTCTGGAAGAAACTACAGCCTACCTGTACGACTGACTGAATGTATAATTTTGCAAACTCATGCATAGCACAGCAGACGTTTCATTACATTGCATTGCAGACACATTGAACGTAAATCCTGTTCTCATCCTAAGGACGGACGAGACAATTGTTTTCTTTTTCTTCCCAATAATATATAAGAACTACTGCCAGCTAAGCTAAAGGGTTAAGATGAACAAGTAAAACTAACAATGTGCGTCCAAGGTTGCTCAGTTACTTCTTATACTAGTGCCAAGTGGAAGTATTCAATGCATTGCACTGCGGTAATGAAACGTGACGTGATTTTGTAGCTTTAGAAACTGAAAATGAATTACCTGTAGTATATGCACAAAGTTGGAATGCAGTTTTATATTATTCAATCCTCACTGGATCACAATCAGTTGCAGCATAAAATAATGCCCTGACACGTTACGTTCAATGAAGTACAGTGGGGTGGAAAAAACTGAATGAATTCAAGTTCAGTGTCACGAAACTCTCAAAGCAGCCATCAGACGACTTTGAGTTTTTGAGATTTGACAGGAGATTTTGTTCGACATGAAACACGGTTACGTTACGGCTGAATTTGGCTACTGCTGTTCCTGCTGCCAACTTGACTTTTCACACGAGCCCAAGCACGACATGACTTGACTGAAAAATGACAGAGAATGTTCTCTACAAATTATACAAGTAAAAACAAAATAAAATAACACTGTTGTGTTTGTGCCATGCAATTTGCTTTGCAATGTGACGAGTGATATGAATTCTCCACGGCACAGCACTGACACTGACACTAGTCAAGCTTGAGTTAAAAAAATCTGGAGCAGATACAAAATAGGAAATACTATTCACTCCTCACTCCATGAGATCTCATCATTTCTCGTTAAACATGAATTTCGTGCACTTGGACTTGTAAAGTTGTGTAGTTATTTCTGAATTTATCCATCCATTTACGTATGTATTATTAGTGAACGTGAGGTTTGACAAATAATTTGGATTTGGTTCCGGCAACCCTTGTCTGTCTCCTTATTCCAAACGAGCAATTACTTTTTATGGACACACGTCCATAAAATCGGTGATTGAGAAACCAGAAATGAGGACTACATGTACTCACTCGTACACGCAATGCATTTCATTCAATTCACCACAACAGGACTAATGATCTAATTTTTAAGTTTTTGGAAGCTCCTTCCTGTAAAAGTAAAACTTTGAGGGGATTTTAACCGTTTTTTAACATTCCGACGCTCAGCATGAGCCCGCCAATAATGTGTACAATGGGAGTGAGGATCGAGCGGAGATTATTTTGTGGATGTAGTTGAAGGTAGAAACTTTGGGACTGGAATGATGAGGATGAGAGTGAGAGTGGTTGAGTTAGGTGAGAGAGATGAAGAAGGTGGTAGAAGTAGAAAAACCCCTGTCGTAGGTAGATTCAATGAAAGAATCAACCAACATTCATCTGAACGAACCATTTGTGCTAGAGCTGAAACTGAGCTACAGAAAATAACATTAGCTTCGTGACAATCAACTTGGCTTGACTCACATATTTATCATCTCATTACTCTCCGACAAGGTGTTCAAATTTTTCCAGTGATTCATGCATAATTTGCCATGACATTCTTGGGAGAAGCCTTCAAGAATGTGGCCAATTTTTTATGATTCAATTCAGATGCCACAACATGAGTAAGAAAGGACTGTGAGTCACTGGGTCATTTTGCCATAATTTTAGCTTGATTACAATTTTGGCGCTCTTATGTTCTGAGAGCATCATCTTGGATTCCAAGAATGCTTCCCTGGACATTTGCACCCTTGACTTCTTATAATCAATCACTTGTTAAAAAACACAAATAGTAAAAAATAGCAAGAATGTTTCTGGACTTATTTTTTACACCACGACATTATAGGAATACATTTTTAGTTGATGGTGGAAGCTTAACCTACGTCAGTTCTTGGTGTTGAGGAGGGGATGATGCCCCAAGCACTATATTGTCCTCTCACCTGTGCAAGTAATGAGGAAGGTTAGCTTACCTTAACCGAGTTTCCTATCCTATCCTACCACTTTCAAACCTCCACATTATTATTTCACCTTTAGAGCTACGTCTGCTTCTTCTTCACAGGGATGTATTACTATTATTATATTGTAAGCAGCCGTGTGGTTCGGCTGGTTTTGTTGGGGGAACGCAACTCAAGTCGAGGCAAAGCCTGACTTTGCCCCACGTTACCTGTAATTTTCTAGAGCATGTTCATACATTACATAAATTCATGGAGGTAGTAATGCGATGGGATAGCCACAGAAGGGAGAAAATACATTATTACATTAAATATGATTACTTCGTCCCGTTCGAGTCCGAGAGCTTTTTACTCCAGTGAGGATCACAACTCACAATGCATCTGCTGCTTCAATATCCTAAGGTATATGGATTCACCTTTGACAATAGTAATAACACATTTATTATTACTATTACATCAAGTCCATCACTGCACTGCAGGGATTAGTGGGGAACCTGCAGATGTAGGATTTAAACTGATCTTGAGTAGCTGATCGATCTTCATCCTCTATTCTCTCATCTCATCACATCCTTCAACCTCTCATCGTTTCGTATCATGTCATGTCGATCTCCCTCAACGCTTCATTCCGTTTGCCCTTTCCGGGTTGAAAGGGCGTGCACTACAAATCCACGCGTTCGGATCGGATTCATGGGGTGAGACTCAGAGTCATGAGTTGGTCTCTTCAACTTGAGCTTACGCGTTACACCGTTTCGGCTTTTGGGGGAAAATAACCATTTTTGTGTACATCTGGTTTCCGATATAATTTTAACTTCTATTTCGGGGTAAACCTAATGAAAGTCAAGTTGTTTGGAGTTTGGAACACATCGTTACCTCAAAGGTGACCATTTTGTGTCCTTAGCATATTCTAACCACATGATTGTCGCAATATTTGATTCTAAGGTAACCATGATCAGGGTACCACCAAGGGTTTCAAGCTATCAAATATAAATATGCTACTACTTCCTTCCGACAAGGGATCCAACGCCCTCAGAGGATTTCTGGATTAGATAAGGACATTATTTGTTGAGTTTTACTTTTGAGGAGTATGAGTGATTCATTTTGAAGTGGAGGCAGAAGTAGGGTTGGTGCTCCAATTCCTAGCAAGAACTAATACTAAACTTCCGAGCCCTGCTCCTGCATTCAGTCATTTCCTTTTTGGAAAGGTGAGTCCCTTCCTTCCTAATACCCTAGACTTCAACTTCCCTTTTTGGAACTCTGAATGAAATGAAGAACGGTTTCCCACTCCAACAAACCGTCAAGAAAAGTTACGAGGGGTTGGAACGGAATAATATCTAGATCCAAAAAAATACGCACCTAGTTTATTTTTCAATTGTATGGTGACGGCTCAAAATATTCTTCTCAAGGCGAGGCATTGAAAATTCATTTTGAAGGTGATACGAAATGAAAACATAAAAATCACCCTTTTCCATTCCCTTGTGAGCAACAGATTTGTTCAGGCATAAAAAAGGAAAGAATGAAGAAAGAATTGAAAGCCACTTGCCCTATATTCTTACATCTACCTCTCGTCTAGCTCATGGTTTCCCGCATATAACATTAAAATTCTTTTGATATCTCCGACCCGACTGGCTGAACCATGTTTGAAAGAGATGAAATGAACTGGCTGAGTTCAAAGAATAACATATATAATTTTCACCAAATCCATCTTCAATATCCCCTTGTTTTTATTAATTAAATTTGGATTGCTAAGCCTATTTAAGCGTTTCAATTTGTTTGACTCACATTATTTATGATGAGTGTTATATGTTTATTCAATTTATTTTATTACAGGACATACTCAAAAAGTTGTTCGAAAATACAAATTTTATCTAAAAATATGCAAAAATATTTTTCTAGTAAATTCAAAAATAATTGTTAAGAGAAGAATTTTAAATTTCCTTGTTCAAATTGGAATGTTTAGCAGGAAGTGTTTTGTTCAGCAAGTCAATATGGTAAGTTTCAGGAAGTTGGATTTAATTTCCTGGATTGGATTAAGAAGAGTCAAGAAAGTTTGATGCAATTAAGAGACGAGGAAGGAAGTCGTTGTATTTATTTAGAAGATTCTAAAACCCTGGGAGGAATTACGATGATTATTTATTATTAAGTTCACCTTCCACCATGTAAACATTGGGGCTTATAGTCTACCCTTGATTAGAAGAAGGGAACGCAACAGTCAGACTAGCTAATGGGAGTGACTCGTTTTGTCATGTATTTAGGTGAGGGACGTAATGGTTTGTTTGTAAAAGATAAAACAAAAGTGAAGACCAAATAAAATAACGAGGATGTTTCTAAGATTGAGTTGATGAGAGCGGACGACAAGACGTGAAGAAAGAGGTGAGACGAAAGGAACGAACGGGTTGAGCTTGGGAAACAACTGTCTTTGAATGAGATCCGGATGTGTTTAATCTTAGATGGGAATACCCATTATTACTTGGGACAAAGTCAAGTGGTGTTCCTAAGGGGTAAAACGCTTCCGCTTTGAATGACGTTGAATGCTTTTGTGTGTTTTATGTCCATGTGCTGCAGTCCCATTCCGCCTAGTAGTTCCAGCCAAAGACTCGTAAACAAATACATAATACCTCTGCGTGTACTAAAGGCGTATTTTCCTAATGTTTTAATACTTTGTGTAAACACCCAAAAACCAACCCTTCTCCATCATTAGGCTCTTCTACATGGGTCTGGACTTGAGTCAGATTCCATAATCTTGCATTGTATTCAACGCTATGACAAAATCCTTAGAATTCTTTAGTTACTCACATGTAATTCTATTTTATTTGAACACTTTTAAGTCCATCCTTTAACGAGAGGAAACGTTTTAACGTTTTGTAGATTTTTAGGATTTGTTGGAATTATTTTGATGGGTGAATAATCCCATGTAAAAGGCTAGAATTCTGATGCGCTCAGAATTCAAAAGTGAAAGTCTCATGCTCACACGTTTAGTTTGATGAGGTGAAAGTAATGGGGAATCCAAAGTTTTTTTTATATAAGGTCGGTTGACCCATTGACTTACAAGAACCTAATCCAGATTTACTCTTGAGCGATGCAATGTAGGGCAAGGCAGGGCGGAAGGATTTATGAGGATAATAAGGAAAAATCGAAGGATGAGTGAGATATTTATATAAGGTCGGTTGACCCATTGACTTACAAGAACCTAATCCAGATTTACTCTTGAGCGATGCAATGTAGGGCAAGGCAGGGCGGAAGGATTTATGAGGATAATAAGGAAAAATCGGAGGATGAGTGAGATATGAGTTGAGTAGCCAAGTTGTGGTTTAGTCGGACTCCGGTTTCTTATACTTGTGAAATTCATCTCTAGCACAAAGGTATTCGGAGTGTTAGCTTGAGTGAATAAAGTTTTTGGGGAAAGATCTTGAGCAACAAATGGTCGCTTGTTTTTTGATATTTTTTTGCACAGAGACTAGACTAGAGCTAAGATGGGTGGATGGGTTAGTAGGGTAGTTGGTTTTGCTTTTGCTTTGGAAGAAAGTGTTGCGTTGGAAGGAGGTAGTGGAGTAGTCCAACTCGACAGGATCATTCGTCTTCCTAAGACTTTTGTGTAAACTTTGTGTGGAGTTGAGATTATCCTATAAACTATTTTTTTCTTGGAGGATAATAACAGATTTATCTCTCATTGTAAACTAAATGAAACGATCCATTTATTAAAGGGACAGGTTCCACGTCTTTTATTCTCCTCGTCACTCGGCACTTCCTTCCTTTTTCCGATCCCTCAAGAGCAAAAACTTTGAATAATTTTCACTATTTATTATCCAACTCTATTCCATGATGTGTGTTTGAAATGAAATCAGAGTCAGTGGGTAAACAAGTAAACTTAGCTTAGCTCTTGTTCTATTAATCCAATTAACTACAAGGGAAATTTCATAGTTGTTTTGTTTTATCATGTAAAATATTTCCTCATAGGTTTAATTTTCATTTTTTTAATCCCATGATTTATTATTCGAAGCCTCCAGGCAGAGCTTGGCATTTGGTTTGATTCATGGATTGGGAAGGGTGGTGAGGGATTTGAAGAATTGAGCTAATTCACCGTACCAATAATCAAGATGTATCAGTTGCCTGTATTTTTAAAATCATAATCCAACGTCGTGTAGAATCGTTGGATGGAAGTGTTGAATCTGCAGAGGTCGGTCTATTGGATGCAATATGCCTGAATTTGGAAGTGCATTGAATAGGTCGGCTGACTGGCCTTTATGCCATCATCCATCAGGTTGGTTATCTCTCTCATGAATTATTATCCTTATGAGAAAACTTATCTTGAACTGAGCGGGCGAAGGGAATGTGGATTTATTACAATCGGTCCTGGACGACACAGACAGACTAGGCAGGCCTAGACTTGGACGTAGCGTAGTCAGCAGAGGCATATTGGGATAAAACGATGGAAGGGGAAGACAAAAACCGAAGAAAGAGAAGACCAATCGGTTTGGTTGGTTTGGTTTTCATTTTATTTATCTTTTCCCCTTCACAAAACAAGGAAAAATGACTTGAGAAATACAAATGCATGGACACATCTTTTTTTCTTTACATCGGATCCTATGTTTCCATCCGTTTCTTTTCTTTTTGCTTTTCCTTCGTTTTTTAGCTCTCGTCGTTCAATTCCAGAGAGTCTGGAACTGGAAAAGGGAAGGAAGTGAGCTGAGCTCAATGCTCAACTCCCTGGACACCCTAGTCCTCAACCTTAACAACTTCTTTTCTTCACCGATGAATCAATTATAGTCCCGTGGACATTCACCGGATGTTCATTCCTTGGGAGTTCAATCCTTCCAACCCAAGAAACAATTAAAATCCTTTGGCCAAGACTCAGATTTCTAAGCTGGTCTAGCCTTTCCATTTTCCATGTTGAGAAAGTCTAACTAAACTGACCCAGGCCGAAACTGTCTGAGTGACCCAAATAGATCACCAACTCTTCTATGTACAATTGTTTCGTGGGTGGTTGGTTGGTTGGTCTAGCCAAGGATTTGTTGACCAATGGAACCAGGGTTTAATGATTTGGGAATTGTGTCACAAGTTGAGGTCTAAGCTGGCCCGTCTACAACTACAGCTACACACACAAGGCAAGGCTGTGGGAATAAAACCCGGAAGATGAAATTGGTTTAGTTTCGTGGGAGTTGGAAAAAGGACGGAGGATGTGCTCTCTTTGAAACCACAAATCAATGAAAACTCTTCTAATTGACAATGAGTCCAGAACCTTATTAGCTTTCTCTCCTCGGTTCGTTGCTGCCTGCCGTCACGCTACGATTTGTCTCTTCGATCCCAATTACTTCCCCCGTGTGTGGAGTGTCTGTGTGTCACACTTTTAAAATAAATTGTGGCTTTTCCGACTCTGAAATCCACTCTACTTCCTACCAAATAATTTTAGAATGGTGAATCTTATCAGCTGAATGTCCTTGCTACGCCTAATTTACATCACTCTGCCCCATTTCATTTCAATTTGAGCTTTGGCCAACTTTTCAATCCGTGGCCAACAACCACCACAACACCCACGATTTGCATTTGCATTGCACTGATGACTGACTTTTTTCCTGAGCACTCTTTTCTCTGGAATGATCAAACAGTCAATTGATCTTTCAAATAAACAGCGTCACATGCGGCTGTCATTTATAGAGAAGTCATTTGAACGAGGTCGGAAATTCTATCATGTCTTGTTTTGCATGAGATCATAAAATAAAATTTTAATTCTGTTACACCTGACGCCTGACATTGGATATTAACCTCCATTTCTCCGTTTCTCTTTTACATGGGTTTTGCATGATTAATTTTAATGAGAGTGGATGACTATGCAGAATGTAAAGTGAAAGCAATGGCATGGCAGCTACCAGATCTGACTAGGACTCACTCACGAAAATACGAATAATTGGACTGGCTTCACATCCCTAGAAGTGAACAACTCCACATTGATGGAAATAATTAAATTAAAATCATGCGTCCAATTTTGGAATTTCGAGTATGACTTCTCTGACAAGGAGACCTTTCCGTAGAATACTGGACATTGTTATTATTCACTGTCCAATCATTTGTTCAAGTAAGAGAAAATAAACTGCAATGAAGTCATGAAAATACGAAATATACGATGTCGCACAGGTTGTTTTGATTTTAGTCGAAATAATATCACCATTATGAGAATTGTTCTATTGCCCTATTGGAAATAAGGTCAAGAGTGTTTTTTGTTATCTTAAAATTACCATCCCGAAGGAAAAATCTAATTAAAAAATGTAAGCCACGGAAGCCTTGTCTTAGAATATGGGTCACGGAAATGGAACTTTGATGGAAAATTTTCTCCTTTCACGTTTCACTTTCTATCAATTTTCATTTCACAAAATCTAATTTACCATCCCTCGTTTTTAGGCCTACTTCTGCTCAGTCCATTCATTCACACAGGTTCAGGTCTACCTCTCTATTTTCAGATGAATCGAGCTGGGTGAAAGTAGAGCAAAATATCGAAATGCATTTTAAGCGCATTTAGAGGAAGAGGAGGAAGTGTCCAGTCCATGTAAAACATTCGCTCACGTCTCTCCACTTGACTTGATGAATCTAAAGAACTCGTAGGAGTAGGAAACCCAGCATAATATAAATTGGTCCAGCCCTAAGCCTCGCTTCTGCAACTAATCTCACTCAGAATGCATTAATATAATATAATACGAATGTGTCCGAGTGAATTGTGACTGTAAATTACTGTCGTATGTTCATTGCAATGCAATGAAGTAGTATGAAACAAAAGGATTTGGATTTGACTCTGGGTCGGGTTTTGGTTAACTTTCCTGACAGGGCAGCAGCCAAGCCAAAGCCAAAAGTACAATCCAAATGTCCACAATCAAAGGGTTTTGGCTGCACTGTGTATAGAAAATGCAAATTATCCCTACGTATTCAGTTTATGAGTTTACATGTTTTGTAGGATTTGTATTGAATTTAGTAGAGAGAATTATGAGAGTGAGAAAATCCAGGTCTTTCATTAACTCTATTCTCTTCCGGTTCAGCATCTCTGCAAAGTCTTTGGTTCAAAAGATAATAATGGAACAAAAACAAAATTCACAAAATGCCAACGAATACGAGTCTATTGTCTTATTCCAACAGACTAACAATTGCTTGAAGGAAATCAGGCTGAATTGTGATTTGAATTGGTATTATTTGTTGTATTTTGAAGTGCGACGATCGCCTCCTTTGAAACCCTTTCAAAAAGTTGAATATCTGGTTTTTCTTTCTCCTGGAAAAATAAGTTAACGAACACGATTAATAATAAAGTCAATGAATAAAGAAGTGCTCATTCATAATTTCGAGATAGATTTTGATTTTTTGTAGACTTACCAACTGCTCCTGAACCCCAGTTAGACCAGCCCTAACTTCCTTCAAAATACGAATATCCTCCTGAAGTTTCTCAATGTATGAGCCAATCACTTTGCACTTTTGTCTAGAAGAGTTGGAAATACGGCTCTGGAGTGGAGCCGGAAGACTTTCCTTGATTTGTCCATTCGCATCAACCAAATCATCAATGTCCATTTCATCATCTTCATCATCGAAAGCCTCCATTTTCATCATCCTGATTCCCGACTTTTGTGTCCTGTCTGAGAATAATACGAATAATTACTCACAAGATTCCGATTCACAGCTCTATATTCAGAATTCTGAACATTTGACCGGGATTAGCCACAAAATTTTAGGTTTATAAATGTTTTACCTGCTCTCCAAATTAATTCGCTGCAAACTCCTTCACCCACCAGATTCTTAGATTATTGGACTGTAATAACCAACTTCACTCACGACAGTGCACAACTAGAGTTATTAACTGATATACGCTACAAACCCAGTCAAAATGCACAACGTACAATTTGCGTTGCCTGTTTTGTAGTACTCTTTTCTTATACCTGTATAAAGGTAAACTAGACATATCTTTATAGAAGTTTTAAAGGCATACCAATACCAATCCCAGCCTTGTCTATAGCGAGAACATTAACACACACACGAGTGCTCATTCGCTCCTCTTAGAATAGAGATGGAGCAAGCATAGCAATCAACAAGCATAGCAAATTGTTTCAAGGAAGGCTGCTACTTTGGGTACTTGAGTTTTAATCTAATCCCTGTGGTTGAGCCCGCGTTTCAATTCAAACCAACCAACCGGTCGGTCCGAATTCCCTTAGCCTTGTTCACGTGTTATTCGAACATGTCGAAAAATTTCCTAGATGTTGTGGATAAGAGCCCTGTTATTATAGCAAGGGATCTAGACCGATAATTTATTAACTGCGTCTCGTTCTTTCATTCAAATTCTAGACAACTCAAATATTGGTTTTGTTTTCAAATTTATGACCTTTGGTCAAGGTCATCTGCTAAAATCTAATGTCAAAGTATTTTGGTTTTGTCGCAATATTCTTCGTACGAACAACAATTACCAAACTTGTAGGAATTCCATTAGGTAATTGGTTTCTAGTGTGCGAAATAATTCTCATGTGCGAAACTCAAGAATTGAAATTCGTAAGGTATTAGAATTTACTCGTTGTCTTCTTTCATTAACCGGCTGTAACACACGCTATGCCACAAAGTAGCAGTACATCTAGTTTTTGACACACGACACTGGCAATTGCTCTTGTGACTACAAAAAATATTTATTTATATATTGGGTTAATATAAATATCATCGCTCTAGATTTTTATCGTGTTTTTTCTCCCTGAGGTAGGAACATACACAGGGTGACCAATAATGCTTGGGTGCAAAGGAGGACAAATTTTCAAAAAGAGGGGTTAAAAGTGAATTTTTCGGCAAAATCGTCAGCGCCAAAGAAGGATTGCCCTCTAAAAAGGAAGACGGTTGGTCAGCCTGAACACACATTTTTAATAATAGGATCAATGTGCAAAAATAACAGTTTCAAAATTAATTCAGCTATTAGGCATGTTTAAACCAAATCAACATTCGGGTAGTTTACATTGTTCCGTGTATAGTTTGGATTAATGCTCCTGCATTGGGGTTGACTCCATTATTCTTGATTTAGGAGACCCATACATGAGTCTCACAATATTTATGATTGCTTAATACATATTGCTGTAGATACGGGCAATGAACTCAGTTTCAGGTTGGGATATCATTTGGATTTGCCGTGAAGACTAACAAGACTAAGGCTAGGTTTTTTCTGTGAAAACCACAACTTAGGGAAATGATTTATGGGAGAGATTCTCTTGTGTGAAGACAGGAAGAAGGAGAAAGCAAGTTAAATCAGGGAACGTTCAAGGAGAAAGTTGTTCCTTGTTGGTTTACAGTCCTAAACTGTACATCTTACCAAAATTAATTCTCTCCGTCCTACCTGACAACCTCAAACCTTATTTATCATCTTTCTAACGAGTTCAGATTCTCTTATTAAAATTACACCTGTCTCAATTCACTAAACTGCACAGGTTATTCAGCATACATAGGCAAAAATATTACAAAACTATATTCGTTGGCAACTGAAAAATTATATTTTAGGCTATTAGATCATAAAATGTTCCCTGTAAATGTTAAGGAATTAATATTCACACCAAGAGTCTGGATTCATGCCCTTCATTTTTCTGAACTGCAACCTGCAACAAGGCTTGAAAAATTTGGGATCCTAAAATTAGACATGCGTTGAACTTTCGTTCAGCTGATCGTTAGTCACACTCAATAATTAATTACGACGCGACTAAAAGGGTAAATGAACTCAAGTGCACGGACATCGGAATTCTCATTTTTTGTGACAGGTCAAAGGCTCATTGACTCTAAAATACTCACACTGGATTTCAGTCTCTTATCTTGATGGTTTTTAAGTCATACCGTATCCATTGCTGGGATTAGACGCTAAACCCTGACGACTTAACGCATTTCGCTCTCAAAGAAATCTTTAAACTGATATCTGAGCTTCCTTGGTTTATTACTTTACGTTCAAATTTGCCACGACTAAAGTTTTGAAAATTATCCGATTATTTTTATTATCCCTGACAAACAAATACAGTACAGCTAAAGTTGAACCTGAGACGAGATGCAGACTTTGCTTTGCAATGGATTTCTTAGAGAATGTTAAGTTCATAAAACTTGAGGAAATCTGACCAGACCTTGTAAATCACCCTTCAACTTTAAAGTGTCAAGTGCTGGAAGGGTAATAAAAAGTAAACACAGACGAACGAACAAGTTCACATTCATAATCGTGGACGTTGTATTGTTTCACCAAAGCAAATCTGCCTTAGTCACTCAAGAGTGTGTCTGTGTCTCTGGGAAATTTTAACTTCTAAAGTTTGCTCTGGTTTTATTATTTTCTTAATAGGGATTCAAAGGAAAACCAAAACATTAAATCAAATCCCAGTGGCAGATGTCTTTCTTTATCTTTTGTCCGTTAGTCGCAAAAACTCTTCAGACAAGTCGTTACTCATACAACTCAGACGCCAGACTCTGACTTAGTACTTAGTCAGCTCTTGAAATGTGCAGATTGTGATGTGACTCATTCAAAATCAATTTTATATGTTTATTTCAACTTCTTCATTCTTGCAAGCTAAAGTGGCCGAATTTCAAGATAATCCACGAAAGACCTGATCGTTTGTTTTGTTTTTGAGCCATTTTCTTCATCTATTGACTCGAAAGTGATCTCTCCATGTTAGAATCAACATTGGAATGAAAGTAAATAGGAGGTTCAGATGTAATGTCAACATTCGAGATAATAACGAGACTGACATCTTCCAAGAATTTATAATTCCAGAGTTGCTCTAAGGGGGGTCTAACTGCATTAGTAGAGATAAAATTGTCGGCAGTTTAGTTTATAGTATAAAAGAAGCTTATTTCGTCGCATTTAAATAAAATTGAACTGCGGAATGATTGTTTTTTTGTACAAGATTTTTTTGCTAATTATGTTTGCGAAATCTATTTATAAGTATAGCAATATAAATATTGCAGAATAAATATTTATGTATTACAAAAACAAAATAATTCATTTTAAAGACCCTATTTCTATGTCTTTTCGATACCCTATTTGCTCCACAATGTTTCCGTGGATGTGACTCTGATGAGGAAAATCCCCATTTGGAGTTTGATACATGGCCCAATATTTCCTGGATTATCACATTAGTTTGGATTCCTAATGATTTGGGAAGGACCCCCCCTACTCGTAACCTATTCATTGCAAAAGTATCTTTACTTTCATCTGAATTGGGTTGATATTACGATGCAATGCAATTCGCCCAGTACAACGAGTAGATTCAAGAAACAATTGATTTGGTTGATTCTGAGGAAAATCTACTCTTGGACTCTTCTCGTTCCCTATCCCTTCTCTATTATCAACTGATCAATAGATCCCATTGGACTAATTTACTCGTCTACTGTCTCCTGGTTCCGCGTTACCACGTTCATGGGCGGACGCTAAACGCGAAGCAAAAGCAAGCCGGATCATTCTCCAGCATAAGGTCGTTCATGTTCTACCTTATTTTATTTGAGAATTTTTTACCCCTTTCGATTTTAAGTAATTCTAGCAGAAAAATTTAGAATTAAATGCACAATTCGCATTACAAATCATTTCAAATGGATTTAATGGAGTGTGGATGATCGTCATTGCTCCTGGGAAATGAAACCTCAATAATTCTTACAAATATAGCAATTGGAACTGTGCAGTGGTTCAAGGCCCAGTCTAGCCAACGTGGGAACAAACAAAGGCAAATGTCATCTATAAAATAATTAAGGTCTGTTATGTTATCTTCCAGTAAGAAAGAGAATAAATTGAGTCAAGGGTAAATTGCTTTCATGTTGATCATCCAGAAACAATCATAGATTTTCTCATGAATCTAATGAACCAGTATGAATTTGGAAATTTTCAATCAACCTTTACGCCAGTTTCGAAATCAGGGTAAATAGTGTAGTATTGCGTAATAATAAGTTAGCTATCTCCCTTTGTTGATTGTTTACTCTAGTCTTCGTCTGGCGTCTAGCCCGTGGAATCTATGTCATGACATGTAATGCAATGTACAAACAAATTGTTTCTTGGTCATGTTCTACTCCCCAACTTCGATTGAACTCAGCATGAGCAAAAGTAAACCAATAATTTTGGGGAAGACTTAATAGAATGTGTCATTTACAGATTTACATACGGACTTATTCTCAAAATCTTATTTGGTAAAATTGATCTGCGGTTTTACCAGACCACAGCTCAGCCGAATGGGCACAGGGAAGAAATTGAGTGTAACTCTTGTTTTCAATTCAAACCGGAGGAGAATTTTGAAAATATAACATAAGACGAGACGTACTATCCATATGCAGTCAGCCAACCCAGTCCAAAAATCGAGACATTGGCCATGAACTCAAAGGTGGTTTCATGGCGAGGAATTGTTTTGTTAATTTTACGGTAAATTGGATCCGAGAAAGCACCGGGCATTCTGTTCGTCGTTTTGTTTTGTAGTACAGTAGGGGTAGGGGAGTTAGAAATGGATCATAACATAAACTCAACTCGGTTGGCTCCAAACAAAATCAATTGATTTTGGGGGAATGAGAACTATTAAGGCCCTTGTCGTCCTCATCCTTAGCATGAAGGCCAGCAGGAACGATGGAGGAAATAATCAAGAAAGTGCATCGACGATAAATTTTTGTTAGAAGCTCAGAAAAAGGACGGTAGTTTGGAGGGAGCGAGTCTAACAAATTTTTATGACTGGGGAACTGCTTTTGTGAGTGAGTGGTAAAGAAGAAGCTCTTACAAAATGATTACATGGAGCACAAAGCGTGAGCAGTTATTATTGTCCCATTTCTGATTTATATCCTTTAGGGAAAAATCCCCATCTTCAAAAAATCTTATAAAATGACTTTAGCGAGGGGAAAATCCTGTCAACGAGGGAAGAGGAAAATCCTTTAGCAAAATTAAACATGGATTAGCTAGCCGATTGAATAACTCTTATTTCCAAATTTTATTCGCTTTCACTCCTTAAGTAAAACGTCAAAATTGAGGGGTAAGGAATAGGAATGGATTTTATTTGTAGAAAGTAAATTTCTTCAACTATGGTATGGTATTGTAGTGTTTAGCACTTGAATTAATAAAGTTGTCTCTTCATTTCTAAAGAATTGTGTCTATTAAATTAACATTATGACAATAAATGCTGTAGCTTCGTTCCACTCAGCCCACTTTATCTCACGGAGAAAACAGCATGTTTGTGACACATTCCTTTAAAGGTTGAAGAGAAATCAAATTTGCATTTTGTCGCAAAAGTTGAAAAGTTTCTTCCTTCTCAGAATTTTGTTCCACGACAAAGGATAAGAAAGACAAGGGAGTCAAGAATGCTTGGCGGAGCAAGAAATCAAATCAAACATATCGTCGTCAAAGTCACTTTTGCCTCAGTGGCTAGATTCTAGATTCCTTTTATTCTATTCTTCACCTTTCACCTGTGTCTAAGATTTAAAACTACAATAATGGAATCATTCGCCCTTGTAGCCTACAACAACTATTATTGAAATATTTAGCTCAAAAAAATATATTTAGACATGGGTTTATGGTTATTTTGTACATACTGGCCCCTGTTGTTTGAAACTACAAAGAACGATTAAAAAATTTTCTTTCCCCAGGTTTCTCACTAAAAGGAAATGGAAACATTACATTTGATTTCCTTAGAGACCACTACACTTGGGTTGGGCAGAAAGATCGGACGAAGGAGAAGTTCCCATGCCAAGAGTTTTTTAAGGACGAAAAGTTCAAGTTGTGGCAGTAGGGCTCAATTAACTTGTGACTTTATATTACTCGCTAACTTTTTCATGAGACATAACACTGCGACCGCGACTCATGTTTGTAATCCTTCTTTTTATACGCACCCAACCGAGTTGGTTTTGCTTAGTTTAGCTGAGCCGAGCGGAATAATTTTATTTAGTCAAAAATAGAATTCTCTTGATTTGAGGCTTAGGTAAGTCTAGTCGCGAATTAAAGTCAGGGATTATTTTTGCATTCAATTGATAATGGTTTGACTAGTGGGAAAAAAGACTCTTGCTTGACATGCGAGACTTCGGGTTGAATCTTTTTTAAATTTTATGCTCGCATGCAAAGTCAGGAAATCCATGGACTAAAAAAGAGCGACAGCCCGCATTTTTTATTTTCTCCCGTATTGAGTTTCATTTAAATTAGTTTTTCCCCTTCTTTTTTTAGAAAGCGGTAAAAAAGCAAAAACTTTTGTTGAGGGAAAAGAAGTTGGCTACGTACGTACGTATATGAATTTATGCATAGTTAAGAAACAAACTATAGTGAGACGACTCTTAGTCCCACGGACGGACTTGCTCCTATTGCACAATATGCTCAAGTGGATGGATGAATAATGAAGTTGGAAGGAATGGAAAATTCAAGTTTTCCTTGACTTGAGAAAATACTCGGGTGAAAGAAAGAGAAAAGGTCAACATTCAAATTCAAATGCTCAATTGAACCTCAAACAGTTTATTGGGACAGGGAAAGAAAAGAAAAGAGAGAATTGAACGATCATCAAGTAGTTGGTTTCCCCAATTTTATCTTTAGTTTTCTCAAATTGAAATCATGAGGAGGAGAGGAGAAATAAAATGGAAACAGGAACTTGTTCTTTCCGCCTTGTTTACTTCCTTTTCCTTTCTCATTTGTTTTTCTTCAAAAACCTTCCGGTCACGATTATGCGCGTTTCACGTCACGAACTGCAAAACAAGTCCCACTTCACTATTCCCGGGAGAAGTAAAAGCAAAGAAGAAATAATTAATTCTGCAAAAAGACCGGCTCCTTATCCTTTCCTTCTCTTCTCAACATGCAAAAATCATTTTACCAAGTTTTAAGTTTGATTCAACCAACTTCTTAATACTTTGCGGAAGGCCTTTGTGGGTAAAGGGTTAAGTTTATTCAACCCGACTCCATTTATTTAAACAAGGGATTAAGCTCATTAGGCCAAAACTAAAAAAACACAAGCTATTCACCATTCTTAAGCTCTGCAACATTTTGCATTATTGATTTAAGCTTGGAGGTTGAACGTGAATGAGTTGGTTCAGTCCAAATCCAACTGAATTCCTATCTTCATTTCATTCATATTACCTTCTTAAATTATAGTTTGGCCCTAGAATTTTTTATAAAAATTCAAACTGCATAGAATTTTATTAATTCATTGAAAAAGAGAAAGTCAGGACAGGGGACGATAGATGAGAAAAGATGAATTAATGCTGAATAGTTTTTTTTGGCTAACTATGCTCCCATCTTGAGTGTAGGTTTGGTTGAAGGTGCTCTGACGGTTAACGGTGCTCACGTCTCGGCCGTCACGGTCCTGTCCCCACACTTATATCCACTAATGATTTGACAAGATGAAATAACAGGAGTCTGGAGTCCATTATCTCCTCCTTTCTCCTTCAATTCCCTCTCCCTTCAGACTAGGACGACGGGGAAATTTTTTTGCTCGTTACGACACGATGGATAATAAATTGGCCATCATGCTTTTTGCGGTTTTTCTTATCAGCAGCTCCACTCTTTTTCCCTTTCCTCTCAGTATTGGGATGTTGATGACAAGAACAAAACGATCCTCTAGTCTCAACACCACTCCTTCTTCCTCATTGCCTTTCTTCCTTCTTTCTCTTATACTCGGAGAAAACCAAATGAAAGGTAAGGAAAGGTAGGTGGACAAGGAAATGCCCAAATCGTATCTATATAACTGAAGATCTCATCACACCTCATCATCACAAGAACTCAACTCCACCTTATCAAGATCAACAAACCTACACGAAAGTTTATATTTCTGCCAGCTCTGTTGTTCTAAATGTTTTATTGTTTTTATGATTATGTTTCATTTAGTTATTAAATTTTCTGCCAGTTGGCCTCTCAACGATTATTGCGTTCTTCCATCTGTTAGTGGTTGACCAAAATATCAAAACTAAGCCTTGGTGAAAGCAAACTAAGGTACATCCGATCATCCTAATAAAAGAACCAATTAAAATTAGATGGAATCTACAAGTAACAGGAACCCAATTCACTGGTCTTTAGATTTTACAGCTTTGGCTGGCACCAGAAGAAAAGGGTTGAGTCGAAAACCTCAAAAGAAGGTTAAGAGGAGCATTTATTTTATGCTTTCTTTCTTGGAAATTTAGTGGATGTGAGAATTTTCTAATTCTCTCTTTCACGGTGGCCTAAATAATTGAAAGGGAATTGAGGGCAAGGCATTAAGGTTAGTTACGGAGGAACGAAAGGCAAAGGAAGGGAAGGAGGAACAAATCGGAACAAGTTTATAAACATCAAGCTCAGGAGGAGGTTGAAATTTATCATTTTGATTCATTCCTTCGACCTAATTGCTCTTGACTCCAGAAAAATACATTATCGTCTACTATATCCTTATGCAAATGCAGTTCAATCTGCTCAACTCAGGCCAAGAGTATTAGTTCAGTCCTAGGATTTACAATGGTAGTCGTAGTCGTAGTCCAATGAGTGGTCTTGATGTTAATGTAGCGTATGGATTGTAATTCGACTTTCTCTAGAAAAGCAAAAGTAAAACCTCTGCCTCCTTCTTTCCCCCTGATTTATGTGAATTACATCTTTTTTATGGCTATCTGCATAATTTTATTAATGTCCGGTTTTTCTTCCATCCCGTTGATGGCTCACAATACGAACCCATGTTATTTTTTGAAAACTGCCTTACGAGTACTAAGAAGCTTTGATTTGTTTCCGGGTCGCCAACATTTCTGTGCGAAGAAAAACCATTTGGTAGATCTGCATGTATTTTTTATTCGAATACCTGACATTTTGGTTTTACATTATTATCGACATGGATGGAAGCTGGCTGTGCCGTGCGGTGCCCGTGTCAGTGGCACGGGATCAAGTTGATGGTTATTCTTTGGAATTGAACTCCATTTCCAGAGTGCATTGGTGCAGTGTGAAGGAAGGTCGTTGGGTTCGGATTTGGATCCTGTTCTTGTTCAGTCAGAGTCAGCCAAATGTGCTCAGGTTTTCGGATTGAACATAACATAGATCGTGTCGTCGTGAGTGTGTGGAGGGAAGTGTAGGTTCTTAAGTTGAACGTTTCTAAGAGGCAATTTGAGCTTGGAGGATTGACATTCAAGAAATGACTCACCATCACCGGTCGCCCGACAAAATGTTCTTCTCACCATCACCACACACCCTTGCATTGGATAGAATAGATACACAGTGTCGATTCCTTTGCATTTGCCCTTGTGATGCTTGACATGAACAACCGCGGGGTTCAATATCAAAGAACATGAAACCAGTCGGATCGGCACTTGTGTCATAGGGGGTCTCTCCTTACTTTATATGATACAATGTGAAATTAAATATTGAATATATTTTTATTAGGCGCCCAGCTATATATTAAAGAGAGAAGACTTGAATATATTTTGTTTTTTTGATTAAGAGACTGAATTGAGAAAGTAGAAATAGAGAAATTGTTGGAAGTTGAATGTAGGACCCCCTGTGAAATGATTTTGATCGTCGAAGTCTGTAAGATTGGCAAAGAAGAAGGAAAAGGCATAAGGAAAGGAAGAGAAGAGATTTAAATTGGATTTCTCCTGTAAGAGTGACAGGAATGAGCGATCAGAGAGAAACAATGGGAGCGATTAAATGTTGTCCTCCAATGTGTGAACCATGAATATCCTCTACCTCTACCCCATTTGGCAAACTCTCAATAATCCAACCTCATTCTCATTTCAACTCTTTCTTATTCTCAACATCCTTTCTTCAATTCACACTTTCTTTCTTCCTTTCTTTCTTTCGTCTCTGCACTGCTACACTACAATACACTTGGACAAAATGCACAACTTTTTGCAGCCATATGAGACCATGGAAAGTAAAATGGGTGCAATATGCACTGGTGAAATTCAATATGTAGGTACGGTAGCTCGTACTGCTATGTAAAGTCCTTTCCATAAAATGTGGTTTCCAATGGAATGGACAAAATAATGTATAAATCTTTTACATGGTCCTCTATTACACAACAAGGCATTTTGGTTTACATTGAACTGCCCTTGCCATGGATGGAGGTTCCTTGAACTTAGAGAAGAACAGTAAATTCTCAATTCCCTAGATACGCCCCTTTCTGTACCCAGCTCTAGGACTAGTTGTTAATAATGCGTGCGTTGTTACAAAGAAAATGAAACATATGCAACTTTCTCTGCTTGCTTTCCGAAAACATATTCCAATCCATTCCCATGAGACATACACTGCATGTAGTAGTAGTAGTCAGCTCAGCTCTAAAGGTCGTGTAGGAATATTGGATGATGTGTATGATTAGGTTAACCTATCCAGGATGTAAGATTGTATTGTGTGTGAAATGAATGGTTTATTTTTGGTTGGATTTAATGCAAAGAGAGAGAGAAACGTGACCTTAAATTTATGCAGGAATCACATTAGGAAGCAATCCGGACTCAGGAGTGGGGAAAGCACGGCACAGGGTCTACTGGTTGAGTTATTATTTGTCTTAGAAAGGTAAGAGGAAGTAGAGGGGAAGGAAGGATTCTTAGGGCTACCCGGGTAAGAGAGATGGTGAAGGAGGAATGAATTGGAATGTCGAGAGCTTTCAAGACTCCCGTCTATTTTTCCCCATGTTGGGAGGGAGTGAGTTGACTCCTTCCTTCCTAATCCGCCCGTGGACCCTACTACTACTGCTTGGACTACACAACCATAAAACACTCTATGCCCTGGACAATTGAGGAGTGGAAAGTCCAGGAAACAAATGGCAAGGTCAAGAAAGAAAGGGGGACGAACATGGGCTTCTGAAAACAAACACTTAATCTTTCTCCGCCACCGTTGAGACTGATAAAGTGCACTGACCACACAGAGTAATTCCTTACATCAGACCTCTGGACCGCCCTCGATTTAAGAATCAAGAAACAACAGGAATGATCTCAAAGTTTACTAAACCCTGTGGAGACTTACATGTACTCTACACCCATCCAGTTCTCTGGTCCTTAACCTCAACAAAAATATACTTGTCTACATTTCTAAGATTTAAACATCCACAACGAATGGGCTAAGAAAAATTTGAAGATGAAGATCATTTTCCCCTAGTTGTTTGGATTCTGAATAAAAATGAGAAACGGACAAAGATCTATTAGTGATTGCATGCGTAGATGAAGCGTGGATTGCGTGCATACTTTTCTGTATTATGAAATTGGAATGGATTTGCCATGGTTGTTGGTTCTGGTCGATTGTTTTGACAAATCTATATTCTGAGAGGAGAGGGTCTATGAAGATCATATCTTACATAAGGACAAGGATTCAGTTTAGGTTTAGGGTTTAGTTCCAGTTGCAGAGAATGGAAAGTAAAGCTTCGAAATTGGGGGAATAATGCGTATTTGGTATTTGTAGGAAGGAAGGAGGATGATTCACCGATTCAGCTTCCCCTTTCACGCAACTACTCCAACAATTCAAACCACAAGGCTAATACACTTTCACAAATTCGATTCATTCCTTAGCTAGCAAAGGCTGTTCGACTTTATTAATTTATTTTCAAAGGCTTTTTGTAACCTTATTGCTTTTTCCAAGTCAAAATTTGTGACTTCCGTATCCTTTTCGTTTTTCGCAGTAAAATGGGAATTTTAATTACATTGTGCAAGTGACACTTTCTTTAAAACTTCCAAAATTATGTTTCCTTTGGATTATGACATCATCATAAACAGTGGTTATTGCAGACAACCTTGGTTCTGGTCCATTTAACCTCTGAAGGGAAAAAAGTAACAAAATATTTCATTGGACAAACAGGGTAGAAACGTAGCGACAGGTGTGTGAGGCTTAACTTTAAGTTCCAAGAATGAGAATATGCTCGATTTAATTTACAATTTCCAGTTGAATGCATCTCATGGTCTGACAAATCTTTTCCAGATGGTTAAGAATTTAAAACCATATCTAATTTGTACTATTCGATTTTAATTTGTAGCAAACGTTTTGGCAGTTGTGGTAAAACAATACAGTAGAATTAGAAACTAAGTTGAAAATCCTATTTTTATCCTAATTTGGGCATAGCACTGTGTTGTTGTTTTTGGGAACAATTCATGCGAAGAATATACCTTTCCACTCGTCTTGTTCTTCTTCCCCATCTACCAAAGTAACATTTGGAGAATGTGACAGTTTAATTTTTCTGACAGCTGTAAGATCTCTTGAGAATGTTTCAACAACTATTTATAGCTTTGTAGTCGAGATTCTTTTCTTTCCACCCAAACCCGAGAATCCTGGGTAGGCTAAGGCTAGGCTTTGTTTAAAATTCCCTAGAAAGGATGGAAAACTACAAAATATCCTTGTATGGCATTGCATTTCCTTTGCTTTGCTTTGCTTTGCTTTGCCAGAGATACGAATTCAAACACATTTATTTCCAAAATCTTTTCTTTCTTTTGGTTTGTAGCCAATTTCCTCTTCACGGGTGTAAATCGATGGATGGTCGTGCGGTGTTTTGAGACTCGTTAAGAATATTAAAGCCAACTTGAACCAAGTTTTCTCCTGTGGATTCCAGGAATGAAACAAATACCCGGAAAATGTCGAGCTGAGGAAAGAAAATCATAAGACTCCTTATGTGCCTGGTACTTTTTCATTTGCGGCAAGATTTTCTACTCCACCTATACTAACTAGAGTCAGCAATCTTTATTGAAAACCTTTAGAAAAGAAGATGCGGGGGAGTCCATGCTCTGATTACGTCCATGAATTCGGACCGAGTTGGAAATGGAAGCGATTAGAGGGTAAAAGAGTCTTAGATGGGCGTATGAATGTGGATGTGAAGACTTTGGCTTAAGTCTCAAGAACATTAACCAATAAATCAGGGGATTATTGAATGAGAACTTCCAGACGGTTCTCTACTTCTCACCAGGCTCACCCTTCTTGTGGCTTTTCAATTTAACCCAAACCATAATCTGTCACTTATGTGAAGGAGTGCAGGGACAAAAAAAAAGGTTTCATTTGGGGGAGATCGACTCTGACTACTTGACCCTTAAATAGAAAACTAATTTGCTACATGAAAGAAATAGGACAAAATGGGCAAAGGATAAGAATACAAAAACAGCACAAATGGGTTGAGAAGAGTTAAGGAAAAGTAAATGTTAAGAAAAGAACCTGAACCTAGCGCAACTTCCCCACCATATTCGCTTATTCAAACTTTTAAACGGTTAATGCTTAATTTATCTTAAGTGCTTGAGCTTGCCATTGCCTCAAATAAGCTTTACTATGTGCATGAGTAGCACATTGGCGAAGGCTCAAAGGTGAACAAAATTCTAACAAAGTCTTTATCAATTATAAAACTTCATTTCACGTATACTTTTATTCCTATGCAAGCGCAGTGCAACTTCAACTTTATTTCTCCGAAACAAAGGCAAAACTCAAATTCAAATGTCAGAGCTTTGACTGTTGAATTTTGTAATTAGCCTTCCTTTTACTTCTCTGTTCTGCTACATGCATAATAAATTTTATTCACGCCTTTGTCTAGACAAGTATGAAGGTCGGCCAAATGTTGCACAATGTAGTCCACAGTGCACGCACGCTGAATAAAACGATCCAATATAGTCCGGTTGTAGTTGTTCTGTTGCAATTTTCAAATGCATCCTTAATTATTTACTTGCCTTGTTCTTTTGTTTTTGTGACTTGAACTTCCTACAATTTTTTTAAAATTAAATCGTAATTACTCTTGGATATTATTATGCAGGCGGTGATTGTTCACCAAATTGTTGTTGTTTGAACTGAAGCATGACGACAATGTAAGTTGTCACTGCTCCAATCAGCTAAAAGGAAAAGTCATGATTTTTTAGATAATTACACAATAGTGGTCAAAGTAATTGAAGAATACTTACGGTAGACATCATACGCTTATCAACTTGAAAATAGCTATTTGCAGAAAGAGAAGCAGTGGAATTCAGTATGTCTGTTTTAAAAGCCATAAGCTGAAAGTAACGAAAAAAACTAATTTATTTTAAATCTTATAATTTAGTAGACAGCAATGATCTT
>WJEZ01000672.1:0-24599 GCA_009869925.1 Thalassaphorura encarpata
ACTTTATACAAAATTAATATTTATGCCTATATACAAAATGAAAAATCTGGCCTTGAATAACTAGCTAAGTCCAGCAGGATACTCTCTGAATCTAAAACTGAACCAATCACAATATTCATTCGGTTATAAATTAAAATTAAAATGGGAAACTCAAAAGCGAGCTGTTTAACATGCGTATGAAACAAAGCAAAGTTTATTACACTTACGAGCTGCCATAAAACTGGACTCTTTCATGTTGATGAAAGTTTCGGGGGAAACTACAACCTGTTGAATAAGTTTGAGTATATTTAAATTGAATTTGATTAACGAACGAGGCTTGCTAATTTCCAGTAATTAAAGACTGACAATGGATGACTTTAATATTCACTACACTTTCTGCGTACCCTACCTGTCGGAAAAGTGCGGATCTTGCACAACAGACCCTCTCGTATAATTTGTTAAGATAAATGTGGGAGATGACTTGAATTGAAAATGCTGGTAAGCAAACTAGCCAATTAAAATCAGTCGCCACTCTTCTGCTTCAAAGTTTACATTGCTTCCTTGTTTTGTTTTCTTTTACTCGACTGAAGCAACTAATGAATTTCAATATTATGTACTCTGGCTTTCTGTTGAACTCGTAAAAATGATACTTTTCTTTAAGTAAAATCTTAAGTCCGGTTTTCTTGAACTAGAATTCTCAAATCCGTAAGAAATATCTCATCGAACTGCACCTGAATATACAGATAAACAGAAATCCCACATTCGCCACCGAAATATAAAGTGAATTTAATCTTTTAACAAAATTTGTTGGCCTACCAAAAGCTTGGAATTTATCGAATCAAGCTTTTCCATTGACACATTTGAGGATTTTCTCCCTTGTATTTTTCTCGTCATTTTTTGACTTTCACTGTAAGTGGGCATTTTACCTTCCTGAAAATAAAATAAATCATGTCTGAGAAACTTGCACTTTTCCACGTTCTTCCTGTAACCGGAAAATATAAGCTAGACCTACATCTCTGTGGTTGAGAATATTAACTTTTAAATAACGTTATCGAAGGTAAAAAAGGAAATGAAGAACTACTTCCAAATTCCCGACACTTCAAAATTCAATATTGGTCTACCCGTTCACGTAACTCCCAATAGGGGCTAAGATAACCAAACCCATGTTTCAGATTTAGTTCCAAACATCTTGAAACCCAAAAAACTCTAAACTGAACAATCGGTACTTCAGTGGAATATTTGCAATTAAACCTCTAGGTTATATGTATGACTGATGAACTTATTGTTAATATTTACAGATACGCCGGTAACAGATCATGTACGAGATCTTCCAAACACACAAGAACTCCTAAAGAGCCTATAACGTAAACCACCAAGTAGACTAGCATACTATTAGTTTTTACGAGGAAGGATATCGCTGTAAGTTGGCATTAGGTTTTAGTCATGTTGTAGTGTACTCTTCTACTGCTGTCTTGATTCGCTCCAGAGCCCCGATCTATCTCGACCCAATTTCTTGTCTTGCCAATTTTGAAATACGAAATAGGCTGTTTTATTCAAAACATGAATGCTCGCATAATAATGTATTAAAAATTTGTAAGTTGATGCAATCATTGCTACCCTTCGAATAAACTAAGCAATTAGGATTTTTGTAAACAACACGAATTGATTTTATTTTAAGTTTATGACAAACACCAGCAGAACACATTTTCGTCACTGTCAACCGAACCTGCACCTATAACATATCAATTGCTTGGTTTGGCATTGATATCTCTGGGAACTGTGATATATATAATAGCAACTATTATCATGCACTCAGCTTATATAACATAAACTCAATTAAATCAACCTCTTGGAACGAGTCTTAGACGTAGCAAGATTAGTTGAATAAATTGCACAACAATATAGTCCTAATGGTAGTATTGAATTATTATTTGTAGTTGTCACTTTACAAGCCCATTATATAATTAATAGGAGACAATTCAACCATGATTAGAATAATTGTTCAAATTGACATTGTACACATAATAAATTACATAATTTTTAAACAGTTTTGTCCAATGATTTAATCAGCGATTTTGCAAAACTCTTCCATGTGAGGTCGAGTAGAAAAGCCGCAACAAGAATG
The DNA here is from genome assembly GCA_009869925.1 of Thalassaphorura encarpata. Classification (NCBI taxonomy): domain Eukaryota; kingdom Metazoa; phylum Arthropoda; class Collembola; order Poduromorpha; family Onychiuridae; genus Thalassaphorura; species Thalassaphorura encarpata. The sequence continues at coordinate 2,105 of WJEZ01000672.1, forward strand.
GTTGAATGTCTCGTCAACTCATTTAGTTGTGTTTTTATATTTTTAACAATCTACCCCAATTGACTAGCAGTTATTGCTCATGTATTAGAACCGGTACAATTAAAAAAACGTAATCTCTAGTGTAGGCTTTACATTAGGGCATGGGCAGTACAAATAATGCATAAATAATCTAAAACACCTACAAGCTTATCCCACTCACTATAAGTCTAAGAATTTCATTGCTTTTTACATCCTCGTCTTCTAAACTCTCGGTCAGCAGAAAGCTAAAATGTTATTACTTCATTTGTGTCTTCCAACTCCAAGGGCTAATTAACAAACCATGATATGTAGAAACAATGTTACGTATTTCCTTCCGCTTGCAATGCAACTCACAGTTTTATTACTCCTACGTCACATCAAAATCACCCTAATTTGCATTTGCATATAATTGGGAGCTCTCCTCCAGAAATTATTGGATAATACAATCCCTACATTCTGAGCTATTCAACTTCATCATTACATTATTTGCAATTATTGCAAGTGAAAATTATCTTAGCACAAGGGTTCACCACAATGGATGCCAAACGCGTGCGAGCGAACTATTAATCAGCAGCATGATTAAACCAAGGAAATATTAGAGTTAGATCAGGTAGGCTGATATTATTGCTTTGAAAGTCAAGCTTGAAGAAGATAATCGTTTCAAATTTACAGGTTTGATTGAAGCATTTTACCCGTTTACTTACTTAAGCCAGTCTAAAGTAATTGAACTGTTCAGTTGACAGTACATGAAAAATGGGAAACGACTAAACGGCACCTTTTTGATTTGTATTCCAAGTTTCAAGAGTTTAATTGTTACCGTACTTATTCTCTAGCTGACTCCTTCAGAAAGATTGAGTCAAGTGATTATTAGCTGACCTTTACACACTTCCAAGATGTGGGGACCAGAATTAGTATTGCAGCAGGTTCTTACTCATAACATGACACGGTCTAAATTTACTATTTATTTATCTAGTTTAGGAGATTTACTATTTATTATTTTATAAATTAGCTCAGCAAAAAAATCTCTTGTGCAAATTTAACGGGGTGATTTAAAGCATTATTTCTTAAACCATCAAGAATGGCAGTGTTAATTAATGACTAGAATTTTGAGATCTTGAAAACATTTGAGTTCAATCCCACGTCATTTAGCACTCGACATTCAGCCTGACTTCTCCATCAGCTTCACAGTCAAAATTTGATGTAAAATTTCCTACTCATACTTTTTTTGTAGAAAGTCTTGCAATACAAAGTATACCGGCTTGGTTTTTGTATAAAATAATATGAAATATTTGTATAAAGTAGAGTAGAGGTAGTAGTGAAGACATTTGGTAGCGAAATTGTTTAGGAAATATTTTCTAATTTCAACAGAGTCGTGTAACACGAAGTATTATGAGATCAATTTGTATCCAAAAGTGAATGCCAATTGTCTTGGAATGAAACCATTAGATAATGTATTTTTCAAGTTAAAAAGTCTTCTTCTCCGTTTTCTTCTTTGATTGTATAACAGTCTACTTCAAAAGCTTCTCTGCCTGAATAAAAGATAATAAAATTATCAGTATACTACCAGATTAATATTTAATGAATATTCGTTGGCTTGACTTACTGTCCAAAGAAGGCGTTCGAACAGGGGCAGCTCGTCCAAGCCTAGGTGGAACCGGAGGTGGCATCGAAGGTGGAGACGATGTTGGTGATGGCTGAGATGGACGCCGATCCAAACGTGGCGGGACTGGAGGTGGAGCAGGTGTGACCCCAGGTGTAGGAACCGGACTAGTTGTCGAAGTTGTTTTCGGTACAGTTGATTCCTGTTGGGACGTCCGTCCATTCTCTGCAATCGCATGTGTTGGCGTCATCCATGATGGAGAGCTTGTACCATTTCCATTTAATGGCGCTGGAGCACTGTTGTTGTCAGGTATGTCGTGTTCACGAGATGATAGTCCTTCGCTTAAGTCTCTTTCTCTTTGCACCGAACCTGGCTTTGGAGGTGGCGGCGGAGGAAAAGGTTGTTTAACTACGCCGGCTGTTGTATACTTTAAATTATTCCCTGAATTCTCTGAGTAATATTGAGCTCCTATAGAAGAAGGAATGTAAGTTGTAATTGCAGTCCCATGAAAACCAGAACTAGTTGAACTAGTTCCATTTCCTAGTGCAGAATACTGTTGTTGTGGTAATGAATGCTGCTGAGGGAGAGCTGGAAGGCGTCGTTTCTCTCGTTCTTCCATTGAATGAGTCCTTTCAACATGCCCAGGGGCAGAGAACTTTCTCCCAGGGAAAGGAGAAGCAGGAACTTGATTTCCATTCGTAGGTTCTTGCCCTTGAAATGCTGATACGCGACTTCGAACAGATACAGTTGCAAAAATATCTTCTGACGTAGCATAGGCTTCAGAGAGCTCAGCTTTTCCAGGAGTAGGAGAAGGAGACATTACAACTGAAGTCGTAGACAACTCAGAGGTGAGTGAATAATTGGAATTAAAAGTAGTAGCTACTGGGGTAATAGATTTGGCTGTAGAGCTGACTGGAGTAAGAGAGTTTGGTGTCGTGACGGAAGTGAGGGAGCTTGATGTCGTTGATGGCGTGAGCGTAAGGGCTCCTGATGATGTTGACGTAGTTATGGCAGTGGTCGTATGATGAACGATATGGCTCTTGTTAGCGTAAGGGGTTGACGTTGTTGGGGATGGGGAGGATTCGCTAAGAGAGCCAGGAGACTGCTTTGTAGGGCTTAAGCGGAGACATTGCTGTTGACATGTCAAGGGGTAGGCAGGAGCTCCCCTCGAGCCCGAAGTCATCCTCTGGGATTTGGACAAAAGAGCGGAACCTGGGCTCGAACGCGGGAATGGTCGACCTTTGCCCAAAAGTGAAGGGCCCTTCCTGACTGCTTCCGCTCCCGCTGCCCGAACTGTCTGCAACATAGTCACTGATGGACCAAAATCGCACGTTCTAGTAAACTCAAAATTCAAAACGTCGCAATTCTGAGATACTCTTCTGTTTCTTCTAAACTATATTTGCATAACACATGCGTCAGGAGAAGGAATTGGCAGATATCTAATTCTCCAAACAATTCTCTGGTAGCGGTATTATTAGCTCGTGTATTAGGTCACTTAATGAACACCTTCTGTCCCATGGCTATCACAAATGTAGTTCAGAAGAAACAGAATACATTGAAAATTTAAAAATTTCGACGCAAAGTCCAAAAACATTGACGTAATCAAAATGTTTTGAGTTGATATTTTTACAACTTATGGAAGCTCTCCCTTTGAAAATTAAACGTTATTGAGTTCTCTCGTTTAAAAATTGCTGTATTGAAATGGACTTTCAATTCGAACGAATTAACCGTCATTTTCATGTAATGTCAATTCCTCATTTACAATTCAAAGTCAGATCCTGCTGGTTTATTTGAGAAAGGTAAAACTATTAAAACGCTTTCCTTGACTCCGAACTTGTAAGGATTTGATAATACGTGAATAATCATATTTGATACTTTTATTTATACCGAATTATAAAGGCTATTTTTGTATTGTTTTACAGCAACTGAAAATAATGCCCACAATAGTATTTTTCTTTTAATGAGTTACAGCTGAAAACAAAGCAGTGCAAAGTTGTAATACGAAATGCCTTTATAATTCGGTATATAAGGTACATAATAAGTAATATTTTAAAATGATTGTGAGGTGATCTTGTAGCTGTGCTCGAAATACTTTTACCTGATTTTGCTGGCCAAACTTCCAGTAAATATTGAAGAATCTTGATGGGCGGTTGGAAATCAAGACTGTCCGGGGTTTCATCAAAATATACCATAAGGATTGGGCCAAAACATGTTGCCTGTGAAATTCATTGTAATCGAAAATCAAGTTAATACTTCATTCAATTCAGTTCAGTGTAAAAATACAAAATTCTGTACTTACTAATTGTGTCGGGCCCATTTTGTTCCTATCGCTCAAGGAGCAAACGAGGCTCAAGTGCTCCAGTATTAGAAGTAATGTGCACTACAAAACCATCAGAATAAGTTAGATTGATTTGGTCATCATAGTTCAACTTTGTTTGCCTTCATTGTAGCTTATCATTCAAATTTATTCCAAATCATCTTCCTTTAAGACATTTTTAATTCAGGCATTCTACTTCATTATTTCCTGGTGAGAAAACTTTAAACTCAAGATTCTCGATCGAACCCTGCGGTCTTAAGCTTAGAGGAACGATTTATCGATTTGAAGGTAGTGAGAAAGCTTTACCCGGTTTGGTTTTGGCAAGCACTCAATGATGGAGAAGAGAAGTCGAGCATTGCCTTCCGGGTCATCGGGAAGGCATACACCGAGTGCATCGACCAACATCTGGTACAGACATTTCGTCAACAGTGGCTCAGGCAGCTCTCGTAGATAATCTTTCAGAACTCCTAAACAAATGAACAGTACTAGTGAAATTAAGAAAATCTGACAATTAAAATTATCTGTTTTCCTTTTTAGGCTATTATTATATTTTAGTTCTACTAACCCTGACTAAAAAGTTACACCTTCAAGACAATGTACTAAAAAAACTCTGCAATGCTAGGAAGTAGTTAGTTGAGATAAAAAATGAACGCGGATAGGATACTTATACGTGCTTCTGCGAGAAGTTTTGTAATATCTTTGGAACAAAGTTCATTGGACGGAAAGCTCTTGAGTCCACTTAGGACCAATTTCTAACGGACGACTTCGTCTTTATGTTATATTACCACTTCGGAAACAATAGTTAACTTTTTATTGCAGGATTCTAAAGCTTTCTACTTGGCGAGATTCCAGTGGGAGTATATTTACTGAGGGCTGATAAATGATTGTACAGGACTGTAAAGACAAGCCGAGTTTTCCCTTTGTAGTAAATCTTATCAACTCTATTGGCTTTAGATTTAAGATTTCGGCTACAATTACTTTAGACGCCTGTCAGCTCTGAAGAAATGGAATCAACAACTAGTGATTCCTGTGAACGCTAGGCTGAGCAGGTGCAGGAATTTGGAGAAGAACTTTTATTGTGAATAAGAAAACTTGTCCAGGAGTTTTAGCAATTTCCTCGTCCATAATTCAGTGCTGACTTGGACCCAATCCGGTAATTCAGCATGTGTTTTATAATTTAGATAAAAAATCATGAATCCCGGATAAAATGTTTGTGGTACATCCATCAACTAGCCCAAATGAATTGTAAACCCAAGTTCTGTTAAAATATAGGACTTTCTCTTCCAATGCCTTCTTCAGGAGCTCTTTGATCTTCTAATTGCTGTTGTAGGAATTGGGGGTATAATCATTTCCCTCGTATTAGAATTAAAAGATTCGAAAACAGTTTTTGTTACTCACATCTAAGCATTCCTAATCGAATCAGTTGATATTATTTGTGTCGTTTCATTTCATGTCTAAAAGAAACGAAACAGAACTGCTTGTGTTTCAGACAATTTACCACTGGATGGATGGAACTCGTGGTAAACCAAGTGGACGTAACACGGCACACTACAGTACTGTAGTAGAATAGCCGCTTTTGAATTTATTAACTTATCAAAGGTCTTGTCCAACATAGCAACAAAAATGTAGTTGGTGGTCTTGATGGCAATATTGGGGAAATCGAGATGGCTGATGAGATAGGACACAATCGTATTAAATCAACTCACCGGCAATAACATTGATGTCAGGAACATTTTCTGGAGACAAGTCCGCAGTCCTCGGATTTCTTTCGAAAGCCTCCCTCAAAGTTTGTTTTTTGGTAGCAGAACCACAGAGTCTGTAAAGTCCTATGATGTCTAATCCGCGACGCTCAACTTCCTCGATACACTTTTGAACAATGAGAGGAACGTTGAGCCCAGAGTCTTCCCTCATTACTACGCTGGACACATCCGCACCAAAAAGTCCAATTTTCTTCTTTTCCCTTTTGAATGCTTCTTGGGGTGGAGTATGCTTTAGCTTCACATAGAGCGTTCCTCGTGGCTCGACTTTGATGGCCAAATGATGAAAGGCCGAGTTGGGGTTAATGTCACTCAGAATTTGTGTCAAGTTGACTGAACCCTTGTAGCAGAGTCTATGCCGAAGTTGTGGGTCCCATGAATAGATAAGGAAATCCAATTCCTTGTTGTTCACCAAATCCAGTTCGAAAATCTCATCCCAGTCAAAGTTTTGATCGCCCGTACAAACAACCGTACGTGCCTATCGCAAACAAAATATATGTGTCAAAAAGATATTCTACCTTGTATGCTACGGTTAAATTTTACCAAAATTTTATAGTGAAAATTACCTTATGGACACGATCACACTCAAGAACACAATATAAGTCACGGGTTCGAACCGTGGAGTCGGTTGCCCTTACAGTACTTCTCAGAGCACGCCCCGCTAGGAGATGTACCCTTAGAATTCCAGAATGTCCATGAAGCACCGATGGACCCGTGCTTCCCACTTGGCCCGAAACATCAGAAGCAGCAGATGAAGGCCGCTCAATTTTGTAGCGTAGAAACTCAGACGGATTGATTGTGAGAAGTTTGAGACGAGGTTCTACAGTTGTACTCGGAGTAGTTCTGCTGCTTAGTATCCCTGAGGTTGCTCCTGTTAATCCTGTACCAGAGACCAAGGCAGAGGTAGCGGATGAAGATAAGCCACTCAGACGACTAACAATGTTATCCTGCTTCTCATCCAACTCATCCTTGAGGAGATCTCGGTTGATCAAGGAACGACTTAAAATTTCTTTCCTAAGTAAAAGTGATTCTGAGTCCTTTTCTCTGTCCGAGGTGAGTCGGTGCAAAAGAGCTGACGTTGGAGTGGTGCGACCTGTATCTGTGATTCCAGATATGAGGTCACGGGACCGAGAAGGGGTAATTCCTAGTCTTCTAAGAGGGTCTGAGGACAAACTTTCCTTAGAGAGGGAAGTTGAAGTTGTCATTGTTAAGGGGTCTCTACTTAATCCTAAGGAGGCAAGGGCTGAGGAGGCGGAAGGCGAGCGACCAGCAAGGGCGCGAGCAAGAGTTGAGTCGCCTCCGCTTAGACCCAAGCCAAGGAGGTGTGAGCGATAAGAATAGTAAGGCTGGTCCTTAAAAATTTCAAAGATTTATTTGAATTATTATTTTCATAATTACGAATTCATTCCAAAGTCAAAGTCTCAAATTCTGATATATTTGGTAAAGTGATTTTTGATCTAAAGTAATTTCCAGAACTTTAACCCCGCCCTAAGAGAGTTGACTGAAAACTGTTGGTGGAGAAATAATATCGACTTTCTCCTACCTTGTTAGCTTGTGAAGCTTCCCAAGCCTTGAGTTGAGACTGAGCTTGATTTTCCCGATCAATATCCTGATGCAAACGCTTGATTTCTCTCTCGGTTCGCTGTAAGAAAATAGTTATAGAACCTTGAATCACACAACTGTTAAGTATACGCTTGGTAGAGACTAATGGTTCTTAAATCGGAATAATTCTTATAATCTGATTTCTTAAGTATTTCAATGACCTTTAATACGGCATAAATATTTTCTTTAGTTTCCATTTTATCACTGGCATTTCTATACAAGCTTTCACGTGAATTAAAAGACAATCTCATCATGCCAATGTGAAAAAAATTAACCTCACCTGTCTAGCCCTATCTAGAATATTGAGATTCTCGGCACTAAAATTGAACTTGGCAGCCCTCTGCGTCTGAAGGAGTTCGACATCTCTGTGCGTCTTGAGTCTCTCATAAATGGCACTCGTGGAAGGAGCCCTCGTCAGCCAACTCCTATATTCTCCAGAGGTGAATGTACCTGGAGACGAAGGAATTCTTCCTGGAAACGTCAAAGACATCCATACTTTTACATACACTTTGCATGTACTTGGCATAATGACATGGAAAATGCTTTTTTCTACTTCAGTGTGAAGAAGATGTTCATAAGGTCTTATGGGTGGATGCACTGAGAAAGGTGAAAGTCAACTTTCCACTCCCCTTCATTAATCAATAGGGAGCAGCCGACCGAAAAAAAGTTCTGAGGGAAGTCATGCCCTTAATTTTCTCTATGGTGCACATTCTACATACTCTAACGTTTTTTTTTCGTTTTTCTAGTAGGAAAGATATCCGGGTAATTACATCTTCTTTAGAATGTTGTCAGACCCTAATCTAGTTTTAATTGAAGTGTCACAGTGCTCGACAGGAGGTATAGCTATTCAGTTGCTTTGCAACTCAAAGCACGAAATGTAAAATCCGATAATACAGCTGGGGAGACTGAACTGAGCGGAGGTATCAGATTTGCCTAATCTGCAAAGAAACTTTTTGGATCACTCAAACTTTGAAAGGCTGTCTTGTGTTCCTAAACCCAGGGAAAACTTATCCTTTGACTGCCACTGCAGACTGCAGGATCAACTCTTAGCGCGTGCTTGGTTATATTTTTCTCACACAACTGAAACTATTGCAGTCAGAAATGTTAAATTATGAATTTTTGCGAATCATCCAAGAATTGAAGAATTTCCTGTCTATCAAAATTAAAAAACATTAAAAAAAATTTCAGAAGTATCAGGATTACTGGAAAGGGAAAGAGAAATATGTAATTAGATAAACTCTGCCGACATAGGGAAGGGAGTTCAATTATCATTAGTGCTGGAGACTTCATTGGGAGCTTAATTAGCAATAAATATTAAGAGGACAATTGTGTACGTGTACAGAAAGAGGAAGGAATGGTTGACAGTGTACCTCGATCTCGCCTCGGTGTTGGCATTTCTGGTGCACTTGCAGCTCCATCGCTCTCATCTTGGCTGTCCATTCCAGATGCGAGCAAAAGAGCTCTTCTCCCAGCCATGGTCGACAAGTCTGGAATCCCGCCTCTCTTGTCAAAACGAACATTCTGCTGTTTTCTTCCTCCTCGACCACGAACAAAGTCTCGTGGTAGAGAGTTACTTCTTCCATTTGTGAGGCCAAGAGAACGCCTTGTTGAGGCTGGGAGAGACAAACCCGTGGAACGCATTGACGGTGTATAACTCATTGCTTCAGAGTCTGAGGCATAGTCCAGGACTGGCTTTCTTCGCGGAGGAAGTGAAAGTCGTGTTGAGCTGATGCCTGCATTTTAAAATCACAATGACTTAAAAAATTTATTTCATTTTATTAGATCAGCTTAATCTTATTTTTGTAGCTAAATAATCCATTAACTTATGTTCAATATCCAAGCATCAGACAAAATTATCTTGCAAATTCCACTTCAGTTACAATACCCCATACAATTACAATTTTATTAATAAGGAAACAACAAATTCGCTTCAGAATAGAGTACATCCGTTTTATTTCAATCAAAGGTAACTAGGAGTTTGATTTGAATGCTGAGAGAATTTCAACCAACTAATGGAAGACATGGAAGACTCATAGGGATGGAATCCCACATCCGCATCCTATTTAAGGGGAAGATGGTGAAGTATCTTGAGGAGAATTCCGGAAATCAAATTAGAATACAAGGAAGGTTTCTGGGTAAGCGGAAAGACACAAGTACTTTGATATTTTGGACATCAGTTCCAACAATGATATACCAGAGTTGGCAAAAATAATCCAAATATACTTCTAGAATGGCTTGGGGTCTGTTGTATATTTGAAAGTGCTTGATGGGCTAAATATGTGCATAGTAGAGTGGAACTCAAATCCTATCGAAGTAACCCTAAATCCTTCTTCATCCATGACATGGATCGGGCCGAGCTCTTGGAATCTTTCTAAATTTGCAAGTATAATGAGGATAGCGACCCGGCATGAGGTTACGAAGGAGAGTATTGGATTTGCTTGGTATAAACCACAAGGCCTTTGGTCGAGAAACACATCTTACCCAAACCCATCTATCATGGGCGGGGTTTAAGCTTCTTAAATTTTTGTTACATTAGTCTTAAAAAATTATGTAATACATGAGGTTAGTCTCTAAACTAGTGTGAAATTCAAGGAAATTGAAGGCGTTTAAATTTTACGGAAATAATTTCACTTGGAAATATTGACATGGAATTAACACTACGCCTAATGGTAATTGGAAAGTGAAACTTCGCTGAATTCTGATATGAAATACAGTTTGCTTATGAGGTATTAGTGAGTGAAAAGCTAAGCTAGTGCCCAAATTCGTTCATCCCATACGATCTGAACTATTTTAAAAAGTTGCAGAAATTGTGGAAATCCCTTATTATGTGGTACTGGGAAACAAACACGGATATGCACAGTCTGCACACTTCTTTAAGAAATATCTAATGTATGATGTGACAAGATACCCATACGCTCACTGGTCTTCAGAAAATAATTTGTTCAAGTCTTGAATTAAGGTCGTTTTTCTTCATGGGGACATCTCACCCCAAGATCGGGTTTATAGAAGACGTAGTACGACATTCTGGAAGAACGAGTTCAAAGTTCTTCGTGTCTTTTGAGCTGAGGAAAATGGGAGAAAAGGGTTAGGTTCAGAGAAACCCATTGCATTACATTTCATAGGTCTGATAGTATGGAGTGGTTGGCCCTTTCAAAGAGAAAATAAGTGAGTGACAGACAAATCGATGCGTGCATGGGAGAAAATGGAAATTCCGACAAGGACGGAATATGTAGAATGTTTATAAAGAAAATTCACATTTGCAATAGCTCTACGTTAACTTGATACATTTATCCTCTAGTGAGCACTCAAGAATGTCTCATAACAACTCATACATTTTTAATAAATCCGTGCGCTGTCTGTCCAGCTCTTAAATTAAGCACCATTCCTTCAAAATATTTATGAAGGGTTGTGGTTCCAGATAATGGGAAAGTTTTGTTCAGGTAGGACCACACAGGAATTTTACCGCTTTACATATTTTTCAATAAAGGATGATGACCTCTCTAATTCAACTTTAGTTCATATCGCAATTCCCAAACCACTTAAGTCCAAATAGTACAACCAAATTAATCTAATACAATTACTCCCTATTAAGTACTCAATGAATGGAAACACAGTTAAAACCATACTCAATTCTCTTAATCATCTTAGAGTTGGAGGACGTTGAACTTTAACCTCTTTACTGTTACAAGCCTATTCCTTTTCTAATTTAAGTAGGTTCAATTCTGTATATTTTAAAAGTTCTAGTTGAACCACCATGTACTAGTACTCATTCTATACTCTTTTAACTTTCGGGTACATTTATTTGGATGTAATTAACTCCCGTAACGCGACATAAACTCAAGCTCATATCAAAGCAGACGCCTTTACATCTTATCCTTCTGATGTGAGCTGAAATTCTATGGACGGAAGAAATTTACACTGGGGGCGGAACGGAGCAGAGACTTCAACTTCACTTCAGCTCCTTTGAGTGAAAAGTTTTGTAGTCCCTTGGAGAATGACTCGAGTTTCTAGACTCAAGTCAAACTGTCAAGAACTGTAAAAAAATGCAAGGAATGGAATGAAAGGGATAGGGGATTGCGTACAGTTTTAAATCTCAAAACTCTATGATGGTCGGATCGGGGCCAAGACTGACTAGATGTAAATGCTGGTATCACTGGTAAGAGGATATTTTTGCTAAAATTCGACCAGACAGTCTTTAGTCAAACTTAAGAACACAAACACTCAAGTGCAATTAAACTTGACTAAACCGAATGAATTATGTCTCATTTCTTCATTACAAATTGTCATAAATTAAAGAATCCTTGTTTGTCCATTCTGTACACGTGCGTAACGTTTTGGCTTCCGACTCTGACCAGCAGTAATGTAATATTAGATGGCCCATTCACTTTTCCACATTAAGCAGAGAATCAGAACATAAGAAACAGAAGCGTAGTGCCACTTGTGAAAAAAATTTCAAGCCAGTTCTCGTTTAAGATAAATACGATATGTACGTTCCAACTTTCACCGAAGAAAAGTTCACATTCATCTGACTGAGAGGCTGACAATTCAGTTGTGCAGCAGCGTACCGAATAGTCGATGTGTTGTCTGCTGTTGAGTGAGATTCTAGACTTCGTGACTAGCAAGCAAAAATGTTTGTGTATTTGTGCTGAGCATGCAAACGTTTAGCTTAAACGAAAGATCCACACATTTGTGCTCTCTGAGCAATTTAGTCCAGCATAGTACAATATGGTTGCATGCGTTATTTATTGCGCAAACAATCTGTGTACTAATTGTATGCAAATAGAAGGCGTTCTTGTTACTCAATTTATTTGGACGATTGCTTTAGACCATTTCATAGATTGGCTATAGGAAATTATTCTAAAAATAGTTATACTCAAGGGACTTGCAAAACTTGCTTAGCTTGCTAATTACCAGAGGAGCACAAGGTAATGCATGATTCCTCATCCGTATAAAATAGAAATTCTTGCCTCGAAAAATCACACTAGGCGTGTCGAATAGAAAAACTGAATCTCAGCGTATGCTATTTTGATATGGTTTTTCAGTTTTACTTAGTTACCAAGAAATTACCCAGAACGAATGACTTTTGTTCGTCTAAGAATCGAGACGTTGTATCCCGTGGAGTAACTAAGAGATTAAACATGAACCAAAATCTAAGATTACAGAACTGGCTTGTATTTATGATAATTCACTAATTTCTTTCCTGATGAACTAGGCGGGTTATGCTTTGAGAAGGTAAAAACAATTATGTTCAAGTCCTCTTTTTCGCCACTAGTACGAACCTGTATAGCCTAAGCAAAGGACAAATAGTCAGCGAAGAATCGCAGATAGTAAAGACTATAAAATATGTATGCCACATCTTCCAAAGACAAACGATGAAAAAGCTGGGTTTCGCCAAATGATAAAGTAAGAACTTAGAAAGATCCTTCCAAACAAACCCTATCAATTCTCCAGAATCCAGTTCAGAAAAAAACATTGGCTACCTGTAATTCTCTGACAGTGAAAGAAGAAAGGAAAAGCATGGGTCACGCATTGTGCTTTCCCCATGCCATGGTTCTGTGGCATACATTTTCAATTTCACCAACCTATGACATAACCAATAGAATTGTATCATGTACGCATTCAAACTATACTTCGTTGCTTCGAATACGACTCTATCAGCTATTGTGCAGAAAATTACTAAGGCTCCTACGTACATTTGTGGATTTAATAAGAAATGCTGTTAGTCTACATCTGCATTTACTTGACTTCCTTTTTTTTCGAATGGTCCCGTGATAAACATTCAAAGGGTAACGACATTGACTCCTGAGGATAGACATGTCCTTCACTCGAGATAATGATACAAAATCCAACTAACACAAACATCAGCCGACGAACAAATTTAGGTCCCAACAAGGCACTTAGGCTTGGTTCACTAAGTAATTACATTAAATTAGAATAGCCGAATGAAATGGCTAATATCAGGTCCAGAATGTATTAGCGAAATGGACCAGGCATAATCAGATTAGTTAAACTAGCTGTTTTCCAAACTAGGAGAATTTTAGCACTTATTGATTTAGTGTTGTTTGTCTCGCCGACTGAGAGGGTTACATCATCCAACTAAATTACACTAGAGCGCAAGAATTGCGGCTCGCTGGCTCGCAATGAGTAAAGTTTTTAAAAATCAGATTCCCACCTGAAGCATAGCGGGGTGGTGCTTGTTGCATTTGATGTGAGCGGAACTCCATTGTCCTCTGCCGCGGCATTGACCCATACCATTGTTGGGCATCTCCGGTTCGACTCAGGCTAATTCGGTGATCGCTTCCTGTCCGAGGCATTCTGATTTGAGAACGGCCCCCATGACGTACTGGGCGAGGTCCGGTGTAAAATGTATGAACTTTCTCTGCTAAGGACTCCAAAGTCTTAGGATAGGCCCTAGAGTAAATATTAGAGTTTTTCACTTGTTAAAACATAAAATCCGGATATCATTGCTACATCACGACTTTGGACATTATACTATACCTGTCAAATGGTTGAAAATGTGCTGGAGCATTCATAGATCGTGGTTGTTCTGTGATGACAGGTGGTGGTGGCTGATATGAAAGAGAAGGACCAGTGGATTCCATGTGGTGCAGATCCCCACCTCGGTACCAGGAATAGGATGGAGTATACGCACTTTGTTGTGATGAAGGCCTGGAGGGTGACTCGGGCCTGGAATCGTAGTAGTCAGAATACTGCGGTCTACGTAGTGGCGGCTGTGGGGCTTCCAGTCTGTCGGTCAAAGTTAATTTATTTCGGTATAATATTAATCTCTGATCATGCTATGCAATGCAATATTATCGTATTATCTATCAAATTCATGCAAGAGGTGACCTTGGAATAAATTACTGATGCTATACAGGGCTTTTAGCAATAAAAATGTTGTGTTGTACAAGCAGCTATTAGTTGAGCAAATATGCAATCCTGACAATTACCTGAAATCATCAGCACGACTGGGAGCTCTTCTAGCGTAATCAGTCACATCTGGGAGTTGAGACTGGTGTAGCTGCATTTGTTGAAGATTTGCATAATGTTGATATGAGGCATGCCTTGGAAGCGACTGGATTGAACTAGGATGAGTTTGAGATAATGGCTGTTGTCTTTGAACTTGTTGTGCAAAGATTCTTTGACCCTGTGTTGACATCATGGATGACGTTCGCCCTCGACCCAGCATACCCATTCCTTTAAGCATCAAGAAATCCTGAGATTAAACTTCCTGAGATTAAACTAGCTGATTTTACTTTCTGAACGTTTTGACTATCAGAGTATGTCAATTTTTGAAATACTTTCTGTTTAGATGCTGTTGGCAAAAAATGAGCGTTACCTGGATGCTGTGGCTGTGACAAAGAAAAGCTATGAGGTCCATGTCCTATGAGATGATTTTCTCCATTGCTTTCCTCATAGGGCTCCTCATCCAAATCTTTTTTGATAACAACTACGGGCGGAAGTTTGGACGAGTCAGGTCGAAGGAGCGAACCCGTATTACTCATAACACGTCCTTTCCGCTGACGAATCGTGAGGACAAGTCTCCTTGGAATGGACCTTAAATATGATACAACGAAACAGTAATTCCTTTGTGAAACTTTGTGACGTGAGTGCACAGAGGAACTAAATTTCATGTTTGCGACAAGCTTACTGATTTGGACTGACTCATTTCGCGTGGTTTGAGTAGTAATGGGGGCAACATGATATTCGCTTAAATTAATAAAAATATATTCACTTACATTATTATGACCACATCATCCAAACTCATGTGTGTCACATCGATAAGGTTCACTGCCAAAATCTCATCACCCACACCTAAACAACCACTATTGAAAACCGCACTCTCTATAGCTATTCGGGAAATGAATACTCCGTCATAACGATCCAAGCCATTCCCTTCTCTGATGTAGAGACCTAGGGTTTGGCCAGGGCGTTTTACTATCTCCACAAAGTGCACAGTGTGGTGCCCATCCTGGAAAATCAAATAAAACCAAGTCTCAACTTTTACTCCAAGACTTTTCGTTCAAGTAGACGTAGAAGTAGATTTCAGGAGAAAAATATCAAATGAAATGCTGGGTATTCTAAGGCACCAAAGAGTCTTAGGTTAAGATAAGAGAGCAAGACGAGGCCAGTATTACCTGCATGGATATGAATCGTCGAACCAAGTCCTGTCTTGTCCGCGAGAATTGATTTCTCGGGTCAAGCATCCGAACCAACATTTCCCCGCGCCGCTCCACAGCGTCCAAGGCAGCTGCTGTCGTTGCATCATGATCATTCTCGACTGCTTCCAATTGCTTAAATATTTCTGAGGAGATTCCGCTAACCTGTAAAGGATTAGAAAACTCAATTACATATCAAAGTTAAAAGACAAAACGAAATTCACATCTTTCGTTCTTTCATGTAATCGTTCTTTCTACTCACTCTAATCAAATAAAAGTAAAGACGAACTCATTTCATGTAGAGATCGGATATGAAATAAACATTGGTATCAAAATCTATAATCTAAAGTGGAAGTCCGATTTGGAATTCGGAAACTTTATTGAAACTTCTACTATATATTCCAAGCAGTTTCATCAAAGGGAAACATGACAGTAGAAAAATCCCTTATTATTGGATTAACCTCAGCTCACTTTCACCCCAGACTAGACGCATTGATTTTGTCAAGAAGTGAACGTTTTCTCCAAACCTCAGACTATTATCAAAATTTGAAAATGGTACTGCTTAGGTGCTTTCTTTATTGATAAATTCTCCCTCGAGACTATCAAGTATTATGTACATTGCATTGCTGTACTGCCTCGCCTCCAATTTCAAAATGTATCTTGCATTATTTCCACCTTTGATTATTTCCTGATGCTAAGCAGTACCAATTTCACAAAAGAAAGTTCTTGATTGGATCAACGGAGTCAGTCGATATTAATGTGGCTACACTGCATTTTCTTTCTCAGTATTTCAGATGCAAATGTATTTTGTAGGCCTGATTGATTAAATTATTATTTTTAACGGGTTCGAGCCTGATATTGAAGTTGTCTGTCTATCCAACTAGTAGCTTAGCTTAAGAAGCCATTAATTTATCAGGCATAGCTTCAGTTAAAGTATTTGAAAAAAGTGTAACAGTGGACGTATTTTTCGTAAATAAATTGTCAACCAGATTTAAAACTAATATGTCGTCCAAAATACGTTACCCGAACTCATAAACATGTTTTTAAAACATAAAAGAGAATTTAGTTATAGTCTGTTTTATATACTCCGTCTCAAATTAAAGTTGATGAACGATCCGAGGAATTGATTAACAAAACGATTCACTTTCATTACAGTCTGATTGAGGAAGAATGCATCATTGCAGAGTAATGAAGAATTGAACCATCCTCTTTAAATGTACTGGAGAGGAACAGTTCTGTACACTATACAATTCTAGATTCGGGGTTGTGCAGTCCTTTCCTTTTAGTGCATTTCTACAACATTGCACGAGGAGTACAAAAAGATCTTGGATCGATTATATGGCAGCGTGGTTCCGAAATATCGATTCTGACTGCCTTCCTCGCCCCTACGCTTACAGGCAGAGACCAGTTCCGTTCTATTATACTATTCCACTACTTCAACATTGCATTCCATGGCTCATGTTGTGTTATATCTCTTTTCGTACTTATGAGTTCGTAAACCCACAATAGGATATAACTACACCCGACGATCTTTGGACAGCGTTCATATTCTAAAAAGATATGAAAACGTACATATTTATCCCCGACGTATGACTAAAGTTATTGCTTATTCGAATATCACAATGGCAGTTTCTAATCCTTCATTTATGTGGATGGGAAGCGTTAATACTGCTCAAATTAATCTTGAAAGGTCGAAATATCTCGTACATTAGATGAATACTTTTCAACAAAACATCAGACATCCATAATCCTATTTTTAGCAATCGCTTAGAAGGTTAAGAATAGACTCTTAAACTTTAAGAATGAATAAATATTTGAAATTTGAACAAAGTTTCTTCGTGGCATCACATACAAGTAAACAAGTTTCGTGGATGGTGTAAATTTATCTGGAAGAAAGGCTTGTAAAAGCTAAGGATCTTCTCTAGAAGTCGTCCGGATTCTCGTGGCAATAGTATTACGATTTGCACATGATCTACCTTCATAAACTAATTTCAGAAAATTACATATCATCTCAGGAATATCTTGAAAACTTTGGCTTTACTCCAGTCTTCATTACTTTTGCTTTACGAATCTTTAAGAGACTAGCTGCAACACAACAGGTTAAATGGAGTGCAAGTGATGGGTATCTTTTTACAGCAAAGAATAGAAACGCTCATAGGAAATATTCCAAGTCTGCAAACATTTACTTTCATCCACTGAGACTAATTTCCTAAATCAACTTGTGGGTAGAGAGAAATGGATACAAAAGTAATTATGTCTAATGTTTTCTAGAGATTCGCAAAGAAGAACTACATCTAGGTTCAATTAAGGAATGGAAATTGTTCATGTACGTCTTTGCCATTTCAATTTTCAGGGGAATTTGCTATTTGTTCAAAGATTCTCTTTTGTAGATAATTTCATTGGATATGGGTTTGTATAATTGAATTTTGGAAATCAAGTACAACTATAATGGAGGTTATAAAAGTGATCCTCCTAACTAAGGGTAATTTAATAAAAAAGCAGAAGGATGTTTAAAAGACTTTGAAAGGTACGTCAGCTTTGTCGCCTAAGTTATGAATATGCATGAATAATGCGAACATTGAACTTTGAAGGTATTGAAGGGGAGAGTGAAAGTTTGTGTGTGCAGGAATAATTGGAAAGGAAATTTCCCTCGCGTGGGAGACAAGAATAAAAGGAATGAGGTTAGGGTTGGAAACTCCATTTGCGTTAATTGAGTGATAAAGTAAACATGCAATTTACATAATTCGAGAACAATTGGGTTTAGTTAGTTAAGAAAAATATGAGCATATCGAAGATTGACTATTTTTAAATTTACATTATGTAGTATGATCAACATTTTTACTCAGATGAGTAAAGAATAAATATTCAATCAGAAAGGTCAAAGTTCTGGGAAACATTAGACGCCTAGATCAAATTCGAGGCATTTTCTTCAAGTGACACGATTACATGTGAATTGGTCTCACCATTATCTGGATTGTGATCAAATAAATGCCTAATCAGTAGTAGAGCCGAGTGAGTGGCTTCCGTAGTATTGATTGATGGATTTTGTGGTTCTTTTACTTACTTTGCGGAAGTCGGGTTGAAGGACCATGGGTGGGAGTTCTCGTCCGCGACCCACTCCTGGTGGCGGCAGTGTTGAGGCAAATTGGCCGAGTTGTAGTCTTCTTGGACTCGCAGCTGGTTCTGCGTTGGGTGGAATGTCCCTACCTTGATCCTGTATAATTAATACACAATGAATTTTAATCCGAATCATGTTTCGAAGAATTAGTCCACTGTTTGATTTGAGCATGTTAACCTCACGAGCGCTTTCCTGTCGTAATTAGTCGTCGCAAAAACTTAAGTAAGATCAATAGCAAGAAGCCTAGAAGTTAAGTTGCAGCAATCGCAGAACGTTAGTAATTAAATTAGCTCTAGTAGTATTGTCCAATTCGAATTTAAAACCTACTAAACAAATTCACGGACTTTCAAACGTGAATCTTATTTACCGGAAATGACTGCCAGGAAACTAAATTTTAGCATTTGGATGCTAGCTACTATATTGTTGGGTATAATTAGCTTGTCCATGGAACTAGCGCGAATTGACAAGAACAAAAGATATTAAATATGTCTTCTGCTGCCAAATTGTAGTGTCCGTTTGCGCTATTTCGCTAGTTCCGTGGTCAAGTTGTATCCAACCTGACCTGACAGACAGTAGGCAATAACATTTCTTACGCGTCTAATTGGGCAAACCTCGTGTCAAATTCGCGCAGACAATTTAATTTTGTGAAATGTATGCTCCTATAACTAATGCAATAAAAAGTAGAGATATCTTTAAGCTCCATTCACTTCAACCAGTTGATCACACTCAAATTTTACGAAAATTAAATGTAACGTCCACAGGTAAGCCAAAACCCATCAGTTTAAGTACCACTATCAAAAGACCTGACTCAGAAAAATTGGGGGTTAAATGATTTACTTTTTTGACATTTTTCCCACTCCCACGAAATCTTGAGAAGAAGCAAACGCCGGAGCCGCACTGAGATTTGGCTAAATCGTACGTCTCACACATTCATCCGCCAATATGTACTGAGTACACGTTGATTTGATTGTCATTTAGATCTAACAACCTCACACCACTTCCACTTTCGTTCCTTTTATAAATATATTTTGCATGTTTGTATGAGGAAGACTTAGCAGTTAATAATAAAAAACAATGACGATAAAGGTTTTGCAGATTAGTTTTTGTCTGGGGTTCAAACAAAAAATTTCCAATAGAATGTACGTATGACAAGGGTTAATGTTTAGCTAGGTTAACTAGGCAAATTTAATAGTAGTGTGTAATGCATACTTTTGTTTAGGTATGAATATGATTGTTGCAAGTAGTAGATTGTTACTCCTCTCCGTATAAACATCTTGGAGTTGCTCGCACTAGTAAGGAAGAGTTTGCTCCTCATGATTAATAGGTATGAGGTTCCCACACATTTCCTCGGAACAGTGAAAGATCGTTCCGGTCTCCCGGTTAATGTTCGCTACCTTATTTCACAGGCGGATAATTCCTTTCGTCTTTCGTGTACTCAGCCCCTGAAGCATCGTATTCAAATCTTAGCACCCACGCTGTCATTCATTTAATGGTTAGCCTTCTCAAATTAGATCCAGCAGCTATGTCTATGTCACATTCCCAATAAATGCATTTTTAACTGATTTCTTGCTTAGGACTACACAAGAGATTATCAAAAGGTAGGCGAAACATGCATTATCAACACGATTAATTTTTTGATAAAGTTAATTTAACACTCACAGAGAACCAATGCAAGTTAAGTCAAGTCAATCTATTCAGCCGCACCCAATGGCGGAACGGGATTTCCCCGACCATTTATTTCTCCTTTTCTGCTTTCTCCGTACTCACACTGCACTAGAAGCTTTACCGCACTCCACTGCAAGACTGCACTACCACAATTCAGCTTCCTGACCACAAATTAACACCTGAACTCACTGCCATTTCAGGTGTCTCTTCTCTTCTTAGTCAGATGTAATACTAGAATATAAAAGTCAGACGTCTCCTCGCTTCAGCCATAACAGTTCTTTTGAGTTTGAGTTCTTCAAAATGTTCCTGTTTTCCTTCCTTTGTCATGCGGGAAAGTTTCACTACGAGTGTATGTCGTACTTGTCTATGAGTACGAGTGAAACTTAAAAGCCGACGGAGCGACTCCAACTGGAGGGAGAATTCTGTACTTGGGTAGACTCGTTATACCCGGGAGTGGAGTTGGAATAATATCGCGTGAAAATCTAGAGGGAAAGGAAAGGAGTGGAAGTGCATGAAAGTCGGAAGCGAGAGAGGAACGACCCAGACCAAGAAGGGAAGCAAACCCGGACCTGACATAGGAAAGCGTAACAAGGAATAGTAAGGAAAATAGTAGTAGTAGAATGTGTGTGCATAGTCTCAAAGCAAAACGTCCATGTTGCCACTTTCCCCAAAAATTGGGTTTCAAATGTCAGGCGCAAACCCGGTAAGTTTCATGTGAACCAGAAGGGCTTAAGAATAATATCCGAGTACGGAGTGAGAGAATGACTCCGCCGAGAAGTGCGGCAGAATGGTACAGATTACATATATTGGGATAACTTTCCCTGCCCTTTCCGTTGTCCTTAACTCTAGATTGGGAACAAAAAACATACCGCAAGGGGGGGGGAAATTAAGTTCAGAATAAAAAATTAGGGCCAACATAGCCAATGATGTAGCACTTTACTCTGCTTAACACAGTTAAAACATGAGCAGTCCTACTTGTATTTGTTCAGTTTTTTTTGCAATTCATTACTACTTTGATTTAACACTCGAAAATAAGATTGCCAATCTCAAACGTCTTCCTTTTAACACGGAAAGCATTATGATTTGATGCTTCACTTTGAGTATCTGGCGTAGCCAAAGAGAATATACATACTATTTAGTTATGGTTATTCATAGTAGATTCAATTGCACAAAAATGTCATTCAAAGCTGCCGGAAAGACCTTTTATAATTTTACATCAAGCATAAATAAAATTTTGACAGATTGCATTTTATACATATAATAATAGTATAAATATATGTCCAAACATAATGAAGTTGCTTATCTAGCGTATACATATTGGACACGGTGGAATCCTCAAAACAAGTAATTTCATTTATACTTTTCTTGCTGAGTAGATTAATACTTAACTAATAATTTCATCGTGTTCTTTTGAGTTTTTGATCGACATACCTTTGAGCTAAATTTTCTTTCTCCTTCGTCTGAGCTACACTTTTTTGTTATCGCGTAGGACCAATGATGGTATGTCTGACAGAAATTGGTTTAGAAATCATTACGCTAGTCATTGCGCTGTCTGAGATATCTGAAGTGGATGTGGAAGCAGGGTTGGAAGTCTAACGTCAAAGCTTCTATCAGACACACCACATTTTCGTCTTCATGCTTTTCCTGTCTTTCCAATAACAACTTAACAAATGGGTATTAGCTCTGAAGACGCCTGTATTCGATTTTTTGAAAGCCTGTCGTCTGAACTGAAATCAGCCACTGGTATCTTCAGAGTCAGAAGATTTCAGATAATAGCAAGACAGATCTTTTTAGTCCGTCATCCAACCTGTCCAAAGAGCAGTATTGTGTAAAAGGCTAAATGGCCTAAAAGCCCGTAATGTATAACAAATGAATCTTCTTCCATTGTCATCCTAATAGAGAAAGTGGCTAACCATCAATGTATTGCAGAGTTGTAACGTCAAACCTTTAATGCAAGCGCGCGTGCCTACTGTAATACAATAATTATTCAACTATTACACATCGTATCGCAGATAGGAAGCACAATCTATTAATTAAGTAGATGAGTATTTGTTTAGTTCGTATTTGTTAGGAATTAAAATTTTACCACGTTTACGGACCTCTGGCTAAGGTTGAAGAAAGTCAGATTTCAGCACACATAGTAAGTTTACTCTATAAGTATTCTAGTAGAACTTAGCTTGGATAGTATTATAGACGAAGGTTGACAGTAAAATGCATCATGTGAAGAAAAACAGGAATTATAGGACATCTGCAGTCAAA